>PVIY010002787.1:0-116442 GCA_004026745.1 Myrmecophaga tridactyla | reverse complement strand
AAACTCTGAGGTGGATGGAACTTGGCCGCCTCTGGGTCTCCAGCCTTCTGAGAGCGCTGCTGCTGTCACTACACAATTGAGAAGAGCACCCACTTTGACGAAACACACTTCTCATCTCTTTCTTCTTCCTCCCTCACTCAGCCTCACCCCCAAACCACCCCCACTCCCACTTTGACCCCATTTCCAGGATATGTAGCATCTCTTGAGTCATTCTTTCTGTTTCCAGATGGCTCGCATTAATAATGACTCAGAAAAGCTGAACAGCCCACTTTTCTCTGAAAGATCTCAAGGTTAGATTCAGGCAGCGGCTTCCGGGAGATGCTTCTTTCTGTTCTTCTGTTGGAGACTGCATTCTGTGCAGCTCTGGGGGTTTTCCCTCTTCTAAATTTCTGGTTATGAATGGCTACCTTCAGAGTGAGTGATGCACCTGCTGTTTAATATTCCAAGGGGTGGGTGAGGCTCTATGACATCACCAACTGCTGCTGGAAGCTCGGAACCGGGCCCCCACTCACCCACCCACACCCACACCCACACCATTTTGCTTTTGTCATTTGGAGGCGGAAGCACCAAACAGAGCGAGATCCCAGGTGTTGTCACATCACGGGGCCATGTGTTCCACTCACTGTTGTCAGAGGGTCACCGGCAAGGAAGTGCATGACCTGATTAGGAAACTCATAACAGGTATATGGTTGACACTCACCCTCCTAAGCCATTTTGTTGGATCTGAGGCCATTCTTGTCTTTGCCTCCCACTCGCCCTTTCTGACAGACCCTGCTTCCAGGGAGCAGAGAAATAGTGTGCAGTGTTTCGTGGCCAGTTCATTATGGTGCCAACACAGGATCCCCAGGACTCTGGGAACTCATGAGAAATTGGACAGCTGAGCTCAAGGCTGACCTGCTGGACTTGCCGTTAGCATAAACACTTGGTTCTGATTGGTAAACCCAAGATGAATACCCAGATAAACCAGAATCTCTCGCTTCTGCCCTCTTTCCTGCCTTGTGGTTGAAGCCAACAAGTTTTGGAGCCATAAATTAACTCTGTGACCTTGAGAAAATTATTTAAATTCTGTGTCACAGCTTTCTCAACTATAAAATGCAGATAATAATCCTACTTTCCTTAAATGGTGGTTAATGAGGATTGAGTTAATACATGCATTGGATACATTAGATCAGTGTTTGATCTGTAATAAAATTCTCCATAAAACATTAATGATTATTAGTATCCTTACCCAACCTCTAGCTTGGGATCTTCCTAAGCTCCAAATATTTCACTAATATCACTGCCTACCTGGGACCTGAAAGTTTAGCTTCAGAAAGTTCTGTGTCTTGACCTGAAAAGACTAGAACTAGAATTGACCTTGTGTCATCAACATCCATAAGCCCCTGAGTGCCCCCTTGAATATGTTGTTCTCCACCTGCAGTTGTACTTAAGAGGAAGCCTTTAGGTGGTTTAGTGGTAGAATGCTTGCCTTCCATGCTGGAGACCTGGGTTCAGTTCCAGGACCATGCACCACCACCCTCCTTCCCCCACCCCCTCCAAAAAAGAGGAATCCTGTAGGAGCTGAATCTCTGTTCTATTTATCTTTATCTCCAGTCCTCTTGCTGGCTTTATTTGTCAGCATTTCCAGAGAAATAGAGAGATTTCTTAATATTAAGAGATTTATTTTAGGAATTGGCTCACATGTCTGTGGGGATTGGCAAAGCCTAAATTCTGTAGGGCAGGTCTATGAAGATGAAGTCAAATTCTGTAAGAGAAGTGGGCTGGCTGAAGTAGAGAGAAATTCTTCCTTCTGGACTGCCAAAATATGCTTAGTTCTCTGTTTCAAGACTCCACTGATTGAATGAGGAAACTACACTCATTGCTGATGGCAATCTCCTTTGTTGATGATAGATGTAATCAGTTGTAAATGCAATCAACTGAGTAGTGATTGAAGTCCAGCCATGAAATACCCTCATAGTAATAATCAAGCCAGTACTTTCTTGACCAAACAATGGATACCATATCTAGCCAAGCTGATACATTAAATTAGCCATCACAGTGGTTCTACCACAAAGCCTGGCATGTGTAGATGCTCAATTCCCTTGGCACTGAGGGCCATCTAGGGCCATTATTTTGAATCTTTACCATGAAATTGCCACTTTTGCTTTGCCATGCATAGCTGATTGTTCTGTAGCACCATAGGGATGGATTTCAGGAATTAGCTCCAGAATACCTTTGTCCACTATAATGTAAATGGCCTAATGATCAGAAGAATTTTGTCTTTTTAAAAAAAATTTGCAAATATTTTTTTCAAACTTTCAAAACTTAAAAAAAAAGGGTTTTTAAAAAACTATGGTGTCTTCAGGGCGGGCCACGGTGGCTCAGCAGGTAAGGACGCTTGCCTGCTGTGCCCAAGGACCCAGGTTCGATTCCTGGTGCCTGCCCATGTAAAAAAAAAAAACAAAAAAAAAAAACTATGGTGTCCTCAATGTCTAGAACAGTGCCTAGCACATGGTCAGTTTTTAATAAATATCTGTTGAAAAACATTCGAGGGGCTTTGGGGAGGGTGCTTTAGTTTCCTAGGCTACTTAAAGCAGTACAATGAAAAAGGTTGCCTTAAACAATGAGGATTTATTAGCTTACAGTTTTGAGGCAGAGAAAATGTCCAAATCAAGGCATCATCAGGGCAGTTTTCTTCCTGAAGATCAGTTCCTGTTGATCCTCGGCCCCTCTGCCACATGGCAGGTCATATGGCAGTGTTTCCTGACGTCTGCCTTCTCTTCTGGGTTTCACTGCTTTCAGCCGCTTGCTTCTGTGGCTCTCTGTATTCATTCTGTTTATAAAGGACTCCAGTAACAGGATTAAGTCCCATCCTAAATGAAGTGGGTTACACCTTATCTGAAGTTGCCTCATCAAAAGATCCTACTTATACCCACAGGAATGGGTTAAATTTAAGAGTATGTTTTTCTGGGTGCATACAGCTTGAAACCACCACTGAGGGTGATGTTTGGGAGGTGGGAAAAGGGACTAACTTAAAATCTGTGTTTTCAGAGCTACTACAGTTTCAATTCAGGTTTTATTGGAATTTCGGGGGAATAATTTTGGGACACATTGAAGGAAATTATAACATTTGTGAGGGCCTTCCCACTGAAGTTACTTTTAGACACTATGCCTGATTTCAGAATTTGGAAAACATGGACGTAATTAGAAACTCCCACTAGAAGGCAAAGTAGAGGGGCTCAGAGAGGCAACATTGGGAGTGGAGAAACAGCTTTCACAGTTTTGAGGATATCATGGAAGACGTTGTTTATGAGTATATTTTGGATGAGATCCCAGGGAAGTTTTAATTTTTTTCCTGATAGGTTTAGAATGCACAAATAAACTCTGTAACATAGGCAGGACATTTATCACATCAATTTGCCTGATGAGGAAACTGAAAACTCAATAGAATTTTTAGGCAGAATTTTTCTCCCCACTTTACTAGGCTGCCACTTCTGCCCTCCTTGAATATGGAAGTTTCCTTCATAGATGAGGGCAGAGTTTCTGACTTGTTTGCTGATGTAGCCCATGTAGCGAAACAGTGCCTGCAAAGAGGAGGTGCTCAACAAATACTTGCTGAATGAATGAATGTGAGGAACTCTCTAGATTATGAGAGGAAAAATGAAGACTTTATCTTTTCAGACTTTGTCTAATAACTTTATAATGAAATATAGCATGCATTTGGAAAACTGCACACATTTTTTGAATGTTTAATTTTTTTAAATTTTTATTAATAAAGCCAATCAACACACAATATGAACATTCCTTTTTCATCACATAGTTGTATATTCATCATCATGGTCATTTCTTAGAACATTTGCATCAATTCAGGAAAAGAAATAAAAAGAATACAGAAAAAAAAATCATACATACCATACCCCTTACCCCTCCCTTTCATTGATCACTAGCATTTCAATCTACTAAAATTGTTTTAACATTTGTTCCCCCTATTATTTATTTATTTTTAATCCATATGTTTTACTCATCTGTCCATAAGGTAGATAAAAGAAGCATAAGACACAAAGTTTTCACAATCACACACTCACATTGTGAAAGCTGTATCATTATACAATCATCTTCAAGAAACATGGCTACTGGAACACAGCTCTACATTTTCAGGCATTTCCCTCCAGCCTCTCTATTACACCTTAACTAAAAAGGTGATATCTATTTAATGTGTAAGAATAACCTCCACGATAACCTCTCGACTCTGTTTGGAATCTCTCAGCCATTGACACTTTATTTTGTCTGATTTCTCTCTTCCCTCTTTTGGTTGAGAAGGTTTTCTCAATCCCTTGGTGCTGAGTCCCAGCTCATTCTAGGATTTGTGCCCCACGTTGCCAGGAGGTCCACACCCCTGGGAGTCATATCCCATGTAGAAAGGGGAAGGGCAGTGAGTTTGCTTGTCATGTTGGCAGAAAGAGAGAGGCCACATCTGAGCAACAAAAGAGGTTCTCTTGGAGGTGATTTTTGGGTCCAATTTTAAGTAAGCTTAGCCTATCCTTTGTGGGGTTAAGTTTCATATGAACAAACCCCAAGATTGGGGGCTCAGCATATTGCTTTGGTTGTCCCCACTGCTTGTGAGAATGTCAAGAATTCTCCACTTGGGGAAGTTGAATTTTCCCCCTTTCTCACCATTTCCCCAATTGGACTTTGCAAATACTCTTATTCACTGTTCAAATCCTTCTGGGATTTATCGAGGCATTACTCTGGACAAACCTACAAAATCTCATGCCCTACTCGAGGTTCCATGTACTTATGATGTTTAATTAAGCTGTCCACATAAGTTATATTAGGAAATGCACTAGTCAAAAAATAAATTTTGTACCAAATAAACATTTTTTGCTTTATTCTCACACATAAGTTAAAGTTTTAAAATATTAATTACCATTTATTTTCAATACCCTGCGTTATTGACATTCCTTTGTTCTTCCTCATGCAAAACATTTTTAAATTTGCACATTTAGTCACTATCATTTTACACTCTAGGCATTCCTAGATTATGCCATGTCAGTCTTCATCGTCTATCTTTCCTTCTGATTTCATTTGTGCCCCCAGGTCTCCTCCCTTTATCAGTCTCACATTCAGCTTCATTTAGTGTTCTAACATTATTATATTGCAATTAGGTAGTATTGTGCTATCCATTTCTGAATTTTTACAATCAGTCCCATTGCACAATCTGTATCCCTTCAGTTCCAATTACCCAATATCTACCCTGTTTCTATCTCCTGATGACCTCTCTTCTTAACTGAAATTATCCAAGTTCATTCATTAAGGTTGGTTCATATCAATGAGACCATACAATATTTGTCCTTTTGTTTCTGGCTAATCTCACTCAGCATAATGTCCTTAAGGTCCATCTGTGTTGTTACATGTTTCATAACTTTATTCTGTCTTACAGCTGCATTATATTCCATCGTTTGTATATACCACAGCTTGTTTAGCCACTCATCTGTTGATGGACATTTGGGCTGTTTCCATCTCTTGGCAATTGTAAATAATGTTGCTATAAACATAGGTGTGCAAATGCCCATTTGGACTGCACCCATTTTAAGTGTATAGTTCAGTGAGTTTTCATTGATTGAACACCCCTGTAACCAGTTTCCAGATAAAGAGACAGAATATTACCCCACCCCATGCCCTCCGCCAGTCACACCCACCACAATCTTCACCTTCCCCTCCAACGTTTAACAGCTACCTTGATGTCTTAACACCATGGACTTGTTTTGTCTGCTTTGAACTTCAGACAGATTAAATAACACAGTGTGTACTCTTTTCGTGTCTGCTGGTTTGTCTAACATTATGTGAGATTCATCCACATTGATGATAATGTGATTGGGGTTGTAGTTGAACTTTGTTACCATTTGAAACTTCATAAAGAAATTTTAGTTTGACATTCATTAATGTCAAGTGAAATCCCAGATTTATAGAAAAACAACTTTTAACACTCTACCATTTACTGAGCACTTATTTGGACAAACACTATGCTGACAACCGATGTATATTAATCTTATTTAATCCTCAAAAATGTTCTGACGCATAGAAAACATTATTCCTATTTAATCAATAAAGAAACTCAAACTTAGAGAACTTAAGTAGCTAGCTAGTTAAAACAAGCTCATAATTGACAAAACCCCTATTTAAACTCAGGTCCCTCAGTCAACCATGCCCATGCTTCTATTAACTATATTTTGATTTGTCTTTCCCATGTAGAACTCTTCTAAGAAACTATTTTATGTGAATATGCATTTAAGTAAAAGAATGGGGGAAAGAGGGGTTGGTGCTAATTTAGAGTTGGCTGTCTTTTCGCCATCTGCACCAAGGAATGGGACAGTGTCCTACGGCCTCTTTGCTATTTTGTCATTTGTCCTTTAGTCACATCTGACTGTTTCAGGTACCTAGTGTCCAGAAGAGAAGGAGGTCGACATGCCTCCTGGCTTCTGCAATATAGATTCGGACCTCAGGATAAAGTCAGGAAGGGCTGTTTCCAGCCATGTCCCGTTTTTATGGGCCCCAACAGTCACAGGTCAGCAGACCTAGCTAGAGGTTAGCTCTGCACCAGCTGCTCTCAATCTCTTTTTAGGAGGTGGTGACCTTGGTTTGAATCGTCCCCAAAAGAGAATTGGATTCCTCTGTTGCGTGGTGAGCTGCGTCTGTGGAACTTTTCTCCTGAGGCAAATCTCCCAGCTGGGATTTAGTGTTTAATTCCCTATGGGAAGAGAAGGGGATGGGAGGATTAGGGTTTTCTTTTTTCTTTTTATTTTTTTTCTGAAATAATGAAAATGTTCTAAATTTGATCATGGAGCTGTATGCACAACTATGTGACAATATTGTGAACCAATGATTGCATACTTTGAATGGTTTCTGTGCTGTGTGAATATATCTCAGTAAAATTGCATTTAAAAAGTGAATACAAAGCAAATGCCCATGGAACCATCTTCCTTTCAACTATCTTCCTTCCTAACAGTGAATACAAACCATGAGCCCACCAGTACCTCTGTTCAATCCCATCCAGTGCTCTCCCCAGAGGAGTTGACTTCTATGCTATAGTTTTATTGTTTATATCTTTCACTTCTTTTGGGGTTTTATATAAATGGAGTCAAAGAAAAATGCATCCCTTTGTATTTTGCTTCTTTAAACCAACATGATTTTTTTTTTACTTTTTTATTGTATAATATAATATATATACAAATCAAAGAAAGAAGAAAGCAATAGATTTCAAAGCACTCTTCAACAAGTAGCTACAGGACAGATACCAGAGTTTCTCATGGGCTACCATACCATCATCTCAGATTTTTCCTTCTATCTGCTCCAGAATATAGAAGGCTAGAAGGAAAAAAATATTTTTTTTATCATCACAACTGACTTTTTCTTTAAAAATAACATATATTCAAAAAAGCAATAAATTTCAAAGCACAGCACAACAATTAGTTGCACATCAGATTTCAGAGTTTGGCATGGGTTACAATTCCATAACTTTAGGTTTTCACTTCTAGCTGCTCTAAATATACTGGAAACTAAAAGAAATATCAATTTAATGATACAGCAATCATATTTCTTTGTTAAACCCTACTTTCTCTGTATGACTCCACCATCACCTTTGATCTTTCTATCCCACTCTTTAGGGGTATTTGGGATATGGCCATTCTAACTTTTTCATGTTGGAAGGGGATGTCAATAATATGGGATAGGGAGATGGAACTAGCTGATGTTCTGGAAAGGCTGGGCCCTCTAGATGTCAGGACTTATCGGGTCCAGGGACTTCTGGAGATTGTAAACTTCTAGAAAGTTACCCTAGTGCATGGAACCTTTGTAGAATCTTATATAACACCTTAGGTGTTCTTTACAATTGGCTGGAATGGCTCTGGTTGGGGTTTGGTAAGTTATGATAGGCAGCAATGTCTAACTGTGAGAGTGACCTCCAGAGTATTCTCTTGACTCCATTTGAAATCTTTCAGCCACTGATATTTTACTAGTTACATTTCTTTTTCCCCTTTTAGTCATGTTAGAATTGCTAATCTCACTGTGCAAGGGCTGGACTCATCCCTGGGAGTCATCCCTCATGTTGCCAAGGAGACTTTTGCCCCTGGATGTCATGACACATAGTGGGGAGGGCAATAATTTCACTGGCAGAGTTGGGCTTAGAGAGAGTGAGACCATATCTGAGCAACAAAAGAAGTCCTCCAGAAGTAACTATTAGGCATACCTATAGGTAGGCTAAGCTTCTCCACTACCTACATAAGTGTCACAAGAGTAGGCCTCAGGATCAAGGGCTTGGCCTATTGATTTGGATGTCCCTCATGTTTGACACATTATCAGGGGATTCACTGGTGGTAAAGTTTAATAGTTCTTAATTTTTTCTCCCATCCCTCAAGGAACTTTGCCAATACTTTTTGACTCTCTGCTTAATATGTTCTAAGATGTATCCAGGCATTACATTAAGCTATACAGAATTAAAGGACCTCATTCTTATTCTGGGCTCCCTGTCTTTCAGTTGTTCAAATGAGCTATCCAGGCAGGTTGAGTAGGATTATATGCCACAGAAAATTTAGGTTCCAGACAAAATAAAACTTTCTTCCTTTGGTTCAAAGAGTAGGTGCAGTTCTAAAATATAGACAATGTCTTCTTTACCCCTGTGACCTGAATTACCTTAATCCTGACCTGATCAGCTTCATTCTTATCTCTAAATATCAGGTTACAGATATATAAAACATACTCTCAAAATCCAGAAATAATAATTACCACTCTGGACTTAATGTGTCAGCTATGAGAGCTTAAAATCTAGGCCCCTGTTTTCTTATAGGCATTTTCTAAAGGAGATCATACAACAATTGTTCTTTCATTTCTGACTTGTTTTGCCTCACCAATGTCCCACAGATTCATCACATTGTTGCATGCCTCACACTTCATTCCTTACTGTAGCAGCACAATATTTGATCAAATGTATACACCATCGTTCGCCAATCTACTTCTCAATTGGTGCATCCTTCAGCCACCTGCATTTACTAGGCATCATGTGTACTGTCCAAAGTCCACAGTCGACCAATACTCTCAATTTTAGATAATTTCATTGTACCCAAGAGAAAGATAAACAATAAACACACCCTCACCAAATAGGAGGTATAAATCTCCCTTAACTCTTGTCCCTCTCCCCATTATTTACCCCCTCTGTTGCTGAGGTTTTCCATTAAACATGGTCCATGGCATGCAATAGCAATTTTCCCCCTGTACCCTGGACTTAAACACTCTTTTTAAATGAATCATACCTTTGAAGTAGTTCTTGCAAGAACTTATTTATATTTCTAATGTAAATCAGTAGGACACATAGGTCTATACAATGTCTTTCAATCATTTTCACCTTCAATATGATAATATTATTTATAGAACCACTAGGGAACTGTCTGCATTTCTATCTATTCCCTTACATTTATGTTCAACCTCATTAGATAACCCACATCTAGCTTCTATGTATCTCTAAGTCCCCTACACTCTATATTATAGGCCTCTGATTTTACCTTTACCATGGTCATAAAAGTGGAGTGATACAGTATCTGTCCTTTTGTGTCTGGCTTATTTCACTCAGCATTATGTCTTTAAGGTTTATCCATCTTGTCATGTGCTTCAAGCCAAGCATCATTGACTTACTGCTGCATAACATTCCATCATATGTATATGCCACATTTTGTTAATCCACTCATCTGTTAAAAAATATTTGGAATGTTTCTATTTTTGGTGATTGTGAATAATGCTGCTATGAACATCGGTGTGCAAATGCCTGTTTGTGTCACTGCTTTCAGCTCTTCTGGGTATATACCAAGTATGCTAATGCTGGGTCATAGGATAACTCGATATTTAGTTTCCTAAGGAACCATCAAACTGTCTTCCATAGTGGCTATACCATTATATATTCTCACCAGCAGTGCATAAGTGTCCCAGTTTCTCCACATCCTCTCCAATGTTTGTAGATTCCTATTTGTTTAACACCAGCCATTCTTATAGGTGGTATTTCATTGAAGTCTTGATCTGTATTTCCCTTATAGCCAATGAAAATGGGGATCTCTTCATGTGCTTTTGAGCTATCTGTATTTGCTCTTCAGAGAAATGCCTATTCATATCTTTAGCCCACTTTATAATTGGATTGTTTGTTCTTTTCTTGTTGAATTGTATGATTTCTTTATATATACAGGATTTCAAACTTTTGTTCGATATGTGATTTCCAAATATTTTCTCCCATTGAGTTGGCTGCCTCTTCACCTTTTTGACAAAGTCTTTTGAAGTGCAGAAGCATTTGATTTTGAGGAGTCCCCATTCATCTATCTTTGCTTCTGTTGCTTGTGCTTTGGATGTAGAGTTTAGGAAGCTATCTCCTATTACTAGGTCATGAAGATGTTTCCCTACATTTTCTTCTAGAAGTTTTATGGTGTTAGTTCTCATATTTAGGTGTTTGATCCACTTTCAGTTCATTTTTATATGAGGGTCCTCTTTCATTCTTTTGGCTATTGATATCCAGTTCTCCCATGCCCATTAATGAAAAGACTATTTTGTCCCAGCTCAGTGGATTTGGGGCCTTGTCAAAAATCAGTTGACCAGTATTTCCGGGAATATGATCGAATAGAGTAGCTAGAGATTAGCCCTGCTCCATGGAAAAGTTAGAGAAGGTACAGGAGGGTGACAGGCAGCAGTTTGGGAGTGCGGCTGACCTGGGAGAGCCTTCTGCACCTCATGGGGCACCCTGGTTACAGAGGCCAAGGAACTGAGAGGCTGGCATGGAGTCACAGAGCCTGCAGGAGTGCATAGATGGGAGCCAGGGGCTAGGAAATAAGCCAGGTTGTGTTCCTTGGGTGCGCTACCCTCACAGCCCTACCCCGTGTCCAACAACTCACCCTACAACCCATGCACCCCATGAATCCGGTCACCCATTCCCATTCCCCACACTTCATGCACCCCCACCCCACCAGCTCCCAGTGCATGTTACTGCCCCACACCCACACTCCAAGTGCAGCCCAACCCACCTTCCCTGCAACTCTCCTGACCACGACCACCCCTCCGTGTTCCCTGTAGGCTGTTCCTACATAAAGGCTGTAGGCTCTACCCTCTATACCCAGGCTACCCCTGCATCCCTGTCTATAGTGTTGCACAGCCTCACCCCAAGTACCTGAGCTCTGTGCATCAGTTTATAGCACTCTTAGGCCCACACCTGTGCACAGGCCCCCAGTCACTTCATTCAGCTCTGGGAACCACACTTTACAGCAGTCCTAGAGCCACAAATGTGCATGGCCCTCAGCCACACACTTCCAAGCTCTGAGAAAGTGCTGACCTGTACAGCTGGGTCACATCTGCCCCCAGTCCATAAAGGCATAATGGTAACCTGCTGCCACAGCTCTTACATGCACACAAAGCACCCTGTGCCTTAGACCATGGCATGCTTAGGTTACGCCCCCCAGACTGGTGCAGCCACACAGCTGCATCCTCCCTGGCTGCTGGGCACCTACATTCACAAGCATCAGTGTAACAGCCCCAAACTGCACGTATATCAGCCTTGAAACAAATCACCACACTGAATGCCCCACCCCGTACCTGCTCCCTGCAGTACAACCATCCCACAAAGACAAGGCCTTAAACTACTGAAAGAAATCAACTCTCAAAGTAAATCAATCAAGATATTTACATGCCATGAAGACAGCAGAAAATCACTAAGTATATCACAATGCAGACAGATATAGCCCTGTCTAACGACCAAAATAAAGCACCAGAGGAGATGCAGATGTTGGAAGAACTAATGAAAGATGTTCATACAACTCTACTTAATAAAATAAGTGGGATAGCAAAGGACATAAAGGAGATCAAGAAGACAGTAGAAGAGCATAAAGAGGAATTTGAAAAAATAAATAGGAAAATAGTGGATATCACATAGATTAAAGACTCTGTTGACCCAATAGAGAACATACAAGAGGCACACAATATCAGATCTGAAGAGACCGAAGAATGAATAAGTGATATAGAGGACAGGAGAACTGACTTTGAAGACTCAAGACAGCAAATGGCAAAAAGATAGAAAAAATTTAATTGGATCGCAGGGAAATGATAGACAAAACAAAGCATGCAAATATAAAAATCACTGGTGTCCCAGAAGGAGAAGAGAGGTATTTGTCCATTTCATTTAAATTGTCTAGTTTGTTGGCTGTGTCATTGTTCATTACATTCTCTTATGATTTCTTTTATTTCTTCAGGGTCTGTGGTGATGCACCACTTCTCAGTTCTGATTTTGTTTATTTGCATCCTCTCTCTTTTTTTCTTTGTCAGTCTGCTAGTGGCCCATCAATTTTACTGATTTTCTCAAAGAATGAACTTTTGGTTTTATTGATTCTTTCTATTGTTCTTTTGTTCTCCCATTCAACTCTGCTTTAATATTTGTTATTTTTCTTCTTCTATCTGCTTTGGGTTTAGTTTGCTATTCTTTCTCAAGTTCTTCCAGGTGAGCAATTAAGTCCTCAATTTTTGGACTTTTTTTTTTTTTTAATTTGCATATGGGCAGGAGGCACCAGGGATCAAACTCCAGACCTCCAGCACGGCAGGTCGGAGCTCTGCCTGCTGAGCCACGGCAGCCGCCCTTTTTTTGTTTTTTAATATAGGCATGTAGGGTAATAAATTTCCCTCTCAGCATAGCCTTTGCCACTTCCCATTAGTTCTGATATATTGTATTCTTGTTTTCATTCATCTCCAGATAGCTACTGGTTTCTCTAGCAATTTCTTCTTTGACCCGCTGATTGTTTAAGAGTGTGTTATTTAATCTCCATATATTTGTGAAAGTTCTTGGTTTTTTGGTGTTTTTTGACATCCCATTTCATTCCATTGTGATTAGAGAAAGTGCTTTGAATAATTTCAATGTTTTTAATTTTATAGAAACCTGTTTTGTTCTCCAACATATGATCTATCTTGGAGAATGGTCCATGAGCACTAGAGAAGAATCTATATTCTAGTGTCTTGGTGTGTAATGAGCTATAAATATCTGTTAGGTCTAATTAATTTATCAAGTTGCTTAACTTCTCTGTTTCCTTGTAGGTATTCTGTCTGGTTGTTCTATCTACAGAGGAGAGTGGTACATGAAGTCTCCTAGTATTAATGTTGAAATATCTATTACTCCCTTCAGTTTTGCCAGAGTCTGTCTCATATACTTTGGAGCTCCTTGATTGGGAGCACAAAAACTTCTGATTGTTATTTTTTTCTTGGCGAATTGTCCCTTTTATTAATATATAGTGTCCTTCTTTGTCTTGTATGATATCTTCTCATTTATAGTCTATTTTGTCTGATATTAGTATAGTGACTATTGCTTTCTTTTGGTTACAACTTGTGTGGAATAATTTTTCCATCCTTTACTTTCAGTCTCTTTGTATCCTTGTGTCTAAGATGAGTCTCGTATAAACAGCATATAGCTGGATTATATTTCTTAATCCATTATGCCAATCTCTATCTTTTAATTGATAAGTTTAGTCTATTATCATTCAAAGTTATTACTGAAAAAGCATTTCTTGAATCCACCGTCTTATCTTTGGATTTTATTTGTCAGATCTATGTATTCTTTCTTTCTCTTTTTATCTTTTAAGTTACCCTTATTGGCACTTTTCAGTTCTGTGCCATCCTCCAGACCTCTCTCTCTTGTCTTTTTTTTCAACTGGCAGAACTCCCCTTACTGTTTCCTGTAGGACCAGTCTCTTGTTGACATATTCTTTCAGGACTTGTTTGTTTGTGAAAATTTTAATCTCTCCCTCAGTTTTGAAGGACAATTTGACTGGGTACAGAACTCCTGGCTAGAAGTCTTTCTCTTTCAGGATCTTAAATGTATCATATCACTGCCTTCTCACCTCTATTGTGCCAGTTGAGCAGTCTGAGCTCAGTCTTATGTGGTTACCCTTGTACATAGTAGATTGCTTTTCTCTTGCCACTTTCAGGATTTTCTGCTTCTCTTCAACATTTGACAGACTGATTAGGATGTGTCTTGGGGAAGGCCTATGCTTTAGTTTGCTAGCTGCCAGAATGCAATATACCAGAAATGGAATGACTTTTAACAAGGGGAATTTAATGAGTTGCTAGTTTACAGTTCTAAGGCTGAGAAAATGTCCCAATTAAAACAAGTCTATAGAAATGTCCAATTTAAGGCATCCTGGGAAAGATACCTTGGTTCAAGAAGGCCAACGACATTCAATGTTTCTCTCTCAGCTGGAAGGGCACGTGGCAAACACGGCGGCATCTGCTGGCTTTCAACGTGGTTCTACCAAAAGGGGACTCTCTCCAAAATGTTTCCTCTTTTAAAGGATTCCAGCAAGCAACTCCACGTTCAGTGGGTGGCGATGGAGACACACCTCCATGGAAATCATCAAAAGTTACCACCCACAATTGGGTGGGTCACATCTTCATGGAAACAATCAAAATGCTCCCACCCAGCAATACTGAATGAGGATCAAAGGGCATGGCTTTTCTGGGGTCCACCACAGATTTAGACCGGCACAGCCTATTTGAATTTATTCTCTTTGGAGTTCATTGAGCTTCTTTGACTTTCATATTTGTGTCCTTTATAAGGATTGGGACATCTCCCCTCAGTATATCCTTAACTAATCTTCCCAGCCCTGTACTCTTCTCTTCTCCTTCTGGGACACTGATGATTCTTATATTTATGCACTTTGTTTTGTCCAACATTTCCCTGAGATCTAACTCAAATTTTTCCATCTTTTTTGCCATTTGCTGTTTTGAGTGTTTGAAATCAGTTTTCCTGTCCTTGAATTCACTTGTTTTTTCTTCTGCCTCTTCAATTCTATTGTTGTGAGTCTCTAGTATGTTTTTATTTGGTCTACAGCATTTTAATTTTTGTGATATCTGCTATTTTTTATTCTTTCAAATTCCTCTTTATGCTCTTCTAGTGTCTTCTTGATCTCCTTTATGTCATTAGCCATCCATTTATTTTATTTAGTGGAGTTATATGAACATCTTTGATTAATTGTCCCAATGTCTGTGTCTCCTCTGGCATTTATTTTGGTCATTAAGCTGGACTGTCTGCATCAAGATATGCTTAGTGATCATCTTCTGTCTTTGAGGCATGTAAATATCTTGAATAGTTTCCTTTGGAAGTTGATTTCCTTCAGTAGTCTAAAGTCTTGTATTTGACGGATGGATGTGGCACAGGATGCAGGGCATGAGACGAGGCACAACAGTGTGGTGATGCATTGCAGCACAGGTATAGTCACACAATGGGTATGCTACACTAGTGCTTGTAAGCATCAGTGCCCAGCAGAGGGTGGATGTGGCTGTGAGGGTGCACAGGCCTCGGGTGCAGGCCCCTTTGTGTGCATGCTCAGAGCTCAGGGCAGCAGGGCAGTATTGAGCTTGTGTAAGCTGGGGGTGGCTGTCGCCCAGCTGCGCAGGTCAGTGCTCTCCCAAAGCTGGGGCATTGACTGGGCACCATGCACAAGCACAGATCTGGGAGGGTTGTAACTGATGTACACAAGCAAAGAGCTCAAGGTGGGGTGGGGAGGAATTACATGAATGAATGGACTGTGGGGTGCTGTAGCATGATTTTGGAGGTAAGCACCCACAGCCTTTATGTGCTGCTGACTGCCTGCAGGGGGCAGGGATGGGAAGGTAGGGCTTGGAACGGGTGGGGTAAGTTTTGCAGGAGAGGTGGGTTGGGCTGGGGCAGGCATGTGTGCACTTAGGGTGGGGTTTTAGGGTGGGTAGGTGTGCAGAGAGTTGGTGGGGTGGAGTACTTGGAGTGTGGGGAGGGGGAGGGGGTGATAGGGTTCAGGTTCATGGGGTATAGGGTGGGTCTAGGTTCATGTGGCTGCACTGGTGAGGGTTGTGCATTCAAAGAACATGGCTTGGCTTACTTCCTAGTCCCCATCTCCCTGTCTGTGCACTCCTGAGGGCTCTGGGCTTCCACGTCAGACTATTTGCACTAGCCGGATGGTCCCAGTTCTCTGCTTCTCAGTTCCTCAGCTTTTGCAACCAGGGCTACCCTATGTAGTGCAGAAGACTCTCCCAGGTCACTCACATCCTGAAATCGCCATCTCAGTCACCCTCCCATTCCTTCTCTAACTGCTCCTGGAGCAGGTGTGAACTCGACCTATCCTATTCCACTATCTTCCCAGAACTCCAATATGATGTTTTTAAAGATCCATCCATATTGTTGTTTCTAGTAGTATTTGTTCATTTTAATTACTGTCTTGTTTTCTGTTGTATGAATATGCCACAATTCAGCCCTTCTATGGTTAATGGACGTTGATCTTGTTTGCAAGTAGGCTATAATAGAAAATGTTACAGCAATGTATAATCAACACAAAAAAAGATCCCATTTATAAGGATTCACACCCACAGGAAAGGATTAAATTTAAGAACATGCTTTTCTGCAGTGTAGCTCCAACCTACCACACTGTTTTATGCCAGGCACCTTCTTAGGCACATTCCCATGCTTTGCTCTTGTAGTTTGCACAGCCACCTTTGTGAGAGAGGTGCTAATTTACCCATATGGGGTAGATAAAGAAATGGCATCAAAAAGCATATATAACCTACCTAAGGATACAACTGGTAGAAATTGAGCTGGGATTCAAGTGGATTTATTTAAAGCCAAAACTTTGTCTGCCATGCCCTGCTACCTCCAAATCCTTTCACTTGTATGTCATTATAAGAGACTATTCTCCAGAGGAGAAGGGTTCCAACCTATATTTTGGTGGGTGGAATGCCCCCTAAAATACAGGCTGATTCAGCAGTATTACTCTGTCCACTGCACCTATCTCAACACCTCCATCCTTCAAAGGCCAGCTCGAATCTCACCCTCTTCCATAGAACCTTCCTGTAAGCAGCCCCTCGCAGGACCCTCTTCTTCCTTTGAATAACCGAGAGGCTTGTAAAGTCACTTATTTGGCTCCTACTTATAGTTACTCTCTTACTTCATTCTTCATACCACAGTACACCACCACCTCCCCAGTCATCAACTTTTTAAGCATGGAAGTTCTTTCATATGCTTGTTTTATCTTCCGAGTTGCCCTCAACATCGATTTCCCCAGGAAATATATTCTGATGAACTGAGCAGACCAAATTTCTCGATTATTTTGTAGAGTCTGGCTATCTTCTTTGTGTTGGATTTTGTCTTTTTCTTCCTCTACACTCACAATGCCCTTATATCCTTCTAGGCTTGCTTAAGTGTCACCTTCCCAGGTTGCTTGGGTTCCTAAGTCATGTTTCCCTCCCTCAAATGCCCATGATCTCTCTCTCTCTCTTTTATTTTTATTTTTTTTGGCTTTTAAAAAGGGGAATTTATTAAGTTCTAAGGTCATGAAAATGTCCAAATTAATGCAAAGCTATAAAAATATCCAAACTAAGGCATCCAGCAAAAGATACCTTGGCTCAGGGAGACCGATGGTGTTCAGTGTTCCTCTCTCAGCTGGGAAGGCACATGGGATGTCTGCTAGCTTTCTCTCCTGGCTTCTCATTTCAAAGGATTCCCCAGGGGCATTTTCCTTCGGCATCTCCAAAGGTCTCTGGCTATGTGGGCTCTGTTGGTTCTCACCCATGATCTCTTAATAGCAACAGCCTTTATTGGGTTATAATCCTATGCAATCTTTTTTTAAAAAATTTTTTTGGCATGGGCAGGCCCCAGGAATCAAACCTGGGTCTCCAGTATGGCAGGGGAGAATTCTGCCATTGAGCCACTGTTGCACCACCCAATCTTGTTTTAATATACATTCCTATCTGATTGTTTCAGGACAATATTATTCCATGTTATTTTTCTTTAACACAGTTTTATTCACATACCACACAATCCATCCAAAGTATATAATCAATAGCCCTCAGCATAATCACAGAGCTGTGTTTACATCACCATAATCACTCTGAGAACATTTTCATTCCACCAAAAAGAAAAATCCCATACCCCTCTGCTCCCCTATTATTGACACTTCACTTCATGTGGTGCCTTTGTTACAAATGGTGGGTATGCATTAGGATATTACAGTTAATTAGAGTCCATAATTTGCATTAGGTGTATTTCCCCCCATATACCTTCCTATTATTAACTCTTTATAGTTGTGATGTACATTTTTTTCTAATTCATGGAGGAACATTCTTGTATTTGTACTATTAACCACTGTGCTGGTTTGGAATGATGTGTGTCCCCTAGAAAAACCATGTTTTAATCAAAATCCCATTTTATAAAGGCAGAATAATCCGTATTCAATATTGTATGTTTGAAACAGTAATCAGATCATCTCGCTGGAGATGTGATTTAATCAAGAGTGGTTGTTAAGATAGATTAGGTGACATGTCTCCACCCATTTGGGTGGGTCTTGATAAGTTTCTGGGGTCCTATAAAAGAGGAAACATTTTGGAGAATGAGAGATTCAGAGAGAGCAGAGAATGCTGCAGCACCACGAAGCAGAGAGTCCACGAGCCAGCGACCTTTAGAGATGAAAAAGGAAAACGCCTCCCAGGGAGCTTTGTGAAACTGGAAGCCAGGAGGAAAGCTAGCAGAAGACGCCGTGTTCACCATGTGCCCTTCAGCTGAGAGAGAAGCCGTGACCGTGTTCACCATGTGCCTTCTCACTTGAGAGAGAGACTCTAAACTCCATCAGTCTTCTTGAACCAAGTTATCTTTCCCTGGATGCCTTTGCTGGGACATTTCTATAGACTTGCTTTAATTGGGACATTTTCTCGGCCTTAGAACTATAACTAGCGACTTATTTAATTCCCCTTTTTAAAAGTCGTTCTGTTTCTGGTATATTGCATTCCAGCAGCTAGCAAACTAGAACAACCGCCTACATCATCCCCCATAGGGTTCACCATGTCATATGGTCTCATGTTCCATCCTCTAGCTTTCCTTCTAGTTCTATGTTTCATTCTCTAGTTTCATGCATGACCCTAAAATTCCCCCTTTCAACCACCATCACACACATGATTCAGCACTGTTCATCTACACACATTATGTTATTCAATATTATTTTAATTCTTCTTGTGTGCCAGACACTGTGCTGGGGGATTGAGGAGGAAGGAGCAAATATAGGATGCCGAGGAACCATAGTACCTACCTTCACAGAGCTGAACAAGCATTATAGCAGCCTGAGAGGGGAGGCAGGCTACTGTGGAAGAGAAAACCTACCCAGATGTGGGGAGTCAGGGAAAATTTCCATGAGGAGGTATAGTACAGAAACTAAAAAGAGTTCAGTATGACTAGAGTGTAGAATGGGGCTGGGGGTAGGGAGTGGTAAGGTAGGAAGAGATGTGACTGGAACCCAAAGCAGGGGCCCATCAGGAAAGGCCTTGTAAAGCTTGGCAAGGCTTGAACTTGGTCCTGAGGGCACTGAGGAGCCCTGAGGGTGTTTGGTCAGGAGGGGTGGGGGAGTGGGGGCTATTCTCTAAGGCCCATCTTTCTAACTACGTGCTAAGGTCTTTGGAGGCAGACACCATGCTGTATCTTTTCTATAACTATGGTACTTTATACATGATTGCGTTTTTATCAATAATGACAAGAAGGTGGCAGGGCCAGAGTTCTGGTTTTCCCCCTGCCAGCCTTGTTACCTGAAACAGAATTGATGGGGGAGGGATGTGGAGTGAAGCTGTGCATGCTGAGTGCTGACTCTCCTCCCGGCAGTACGCTACACGCTATTTTATATAAATAATTTTATTTAAGCTCTGCAACAACTTTGGGGTAAACACATTACCTGTCATTTTTCAGATATGAAAACAAAGCTTAAAGTGGTGAGATGTGTTATCAATAATAATATCTAATGATAATTATCAGGTAAAGTGAGTTACTGCAATTGAAGTGGCCAAGAAACAAAACAACCAACTGTATCACAGTTTATACTTAAATCACAGTGGAACTTCACTTCATGGGAAGACTTTATTAAAAGTGAGTTAGGGCCACGGTGGCTCAGCGGCAAGAACGCTTGCCTGCCATGCCAGAGGACCAGGGTTCGGTTCCAGGTGCCTGCCCACGTAAAAAAAAAAAAAAAAAAAAAGTGAGTTAAATGTTATATATGTCTATCTTACTTACGATTTACAATGGCACCATATATAAAGATGAAACAGGACTAAAACCCTGCAAAGATTACTCTTATCCAAGTTCAGCGCTAATGTGGGCTAGACCTCGCCGTGCCTTTGTACTGTTAGTGATGGCAGTACTTTCTAAACCAACTCCCCTACATTATTTGAAGAAGGAAAAGATTGACACTCCCTTGCTTCTGTCATATATATGTTCCTATAACATATGACACACAGAATTTCTCTTTCCTAAAATGGAGTCCAGTAAGAAAACGGACTCCCCTGGCTCACTGTAGACCAACCACTACTAAAGCTGCATCCCAACTGCAGTGCTGGGACATCCATTTATTTGTTTGTCCCTGAATAAGGAGGTTATGAAGAAAAATTGGTGAAGAGTGTGAAAGACAAGTACAAGTGTGAAAAGTGCTGCCTGGTCTCTTGTAACTCTAAGCAGGCTGAGTGTGGACACCTATTCTGTGAAAACTGCTTGGCTGCCTGGCTGAGCTCGAGTCCAAAATCCACAGTGTGTCAAGAGAGCATCATCTTGACTCTCTAGGGTGTTTAAGGATAAATGCTGCAAAAGAGAGATTTTGGTTCTTCAGATATATTGTAGGAATGAAGGCAGAGATTGTCAGAGCAGTTAATATTGGGGCACCTGCTGGTGCATATAAAGAATGATTGCCCGTTTTAAGAACTTCCGTGTGTCCTTGCTGACTGCAAGGAAAGAGTGTTGAGGAGAGATTTCGGTGACCACATAGAGCAGGTCTGTAAAGACCAGGAGCCACTGCAGCCACTGCAAGACCAAGTCACCATGGTCACATTGCAGAAACATGAAGACACTGAGTGTCCCTGCCTAGTGGTCTCCTGCCATCCTCAGATGCTTCTGAGGAGCCTGTTGGGTACACACTTGTCAGAGTGTGTCAGTGCCCCCAGTACCTATAGTTTTAAGTGTTCTGGCTATATTTTTCAGGAAAGAAACCAGCAGATTAAGGTGCAGGAGGCAAGCTCTGTAATGCAGCACGTGAACTTACTGAAAAAGTTGGGTAATTCTCTGGAGAAAAAGGTTTCCTTGCCACAGAATAAAAATGTAGAAGAAAGAGCATACAAATTTTGCGTGATCAGATCTGTAACTTTGAAACTAAAATTGAGACGCAAAAGGAAATGCTCCGCAATAATGAATCCAACAGCAAGTCCTAGACAGGCAAGCAGAGAAGCTGAAAGAGCTCTAACGAGAGACCATCCTTCCGGGCAGAACTGGGAGGAGGCCGGCAGTAGCAGGAGAAGCCTGGAGTCCCTGCCAGGACCTAGGGTCTGAGCTGGAGAGCTGGACAGGAGCGCGGGCCAAGCGGCGCGGGACGTTGGCCTGCTGGAGCGCCAGCTCAGCCCGCCGAGCAGATGCTGAGTAAACCCGACATCCGCCTGGCATAGGAGAATCACGGCGTGCACATCTGGAAGATCAGCTACTACGAGCGACGGAAGCAGAAGGCGGTCATCCGGGAGACCCTGTCCCTGTACAGCCAGCCTTTCTGCACCGGCTACTTTGGCTGTAAGACGTGTACCTGGGTCCACCTGAATGGGTGGGATGGGGAAAGGGCTGCATTGGTGGTTGTGCTGTGTCCCTGTGAGCGGGGAGTACGATGTGCTGCTGTCTTGGCAGTTTTAAGCAGAAAGTGACGCTCTTATTGATGGATCAGGGATCCCCTCGGTGCCATTTAGGAGGAGCATTCATGCCTGGCCCGAACTGTAAGACCTTCAAGAAATGGCGAGAGGAACATTGCCTGGGGCAGACGGGTCTTCATGGCCCAAACTGTCCTAGAAAACGGGACATACTATTAAAGGTGATACCATTTTTATCAAAGTCTTGAAGAATTCTTCTGATCTACCAGACCCCTGACTAGTCACTCCACTTGGGGGGATAGGGGTTGAGCTGATCTGTCTTCATCCAGGTCCTTGAGCTCAGAACCGGACATTGCGAAGTGGAAGGGGTGGGGGGTGGGGCGCAGAGGCTCTCTCACCTGCCAGGAGGTCCCCACCCCCGGACACACCAACACGCATCCTAATAAACCAGCCACATTCCACTCTGAAGAAGTATTTATTCTTTGATGAGATAAATGCTGCCATCTGAGAACATTTTCCATTTTCATTTTGTAAGATCTAGTTAATTAAGGTGGAAAACATACGTTAAGCAAAGAAATATGACTTTGTTCCCTTAAACTTGAACACTAAAAAAGGAACACAGACACGGGGATAGCTGGACATGCCAGCATGTTAAGTAAAAGAAGAATTTATGAAGTAAGCAATTCTGATATACTCATTCTGAAATTCAAGAGTGTAGTCTTGTTTTAAATACAGTGTCATTTATTTTTAAAAATCACTTTAATTAGATTTGTTGTACATATTTGATAATAATGAATGGCATTTATTTATGCAAAAATAGCCAAATCAGTGTGGTTTTACCACACTCCTTTCTTCTGCCTTTAGTTGTGTGACACTTGACTGTGATTTGGTGGAGGAAGTCTTGGAGGAGGTAGAGGAAGACCTGGGCTCTGCCCTTCACTGCCTGTGACCTCAGCCAAGGTGTTTTGGCCTCAGTTTCCCCAATCAGTCCTCCTATTTAAGGAAGTGTCTTGCTTACTCAAGTACATAACTCTGGAAATTCTCCCCTCACTCTTTTCTCCTGCATCTTCAATTTTCCTTCTCTACTGGGTTATTCCCATCTGCACACAGATGAGGTAGACTGTATCTCACCTTCAAATCCTCTTTCCTTAACTCCACTTCTCCCTCTAGATACTGCCTCATTTCATGTCTCTACATTACAGCGAAACTCCTTGGAAAAAGCACATATGCTTACAGTCTTAAATTCCTTTTCTCCAATTCTCTCTTGAACTCCCTTCAGTCAGACTTTGGCCCACACCCTTCCATCACAACAACTCCTTGGTGCTATCCATCCAGCTGCACCTAGACTGCCTTTTAGTACTGAGACCAGCATCTTCCCCAGGTTCCAGGAGTCATTTCAACACAGCATGTCACTAATACATCAACATTGACAATGAGTCTATGTGCTGCCGCTGCTGCTGCAGCCAGTCCTGCTTTCAACACTGTACTACAGTATAAATATGATGTGTGGATGTACACTCCTCAGCAATGTCTTCATGCACAGCCACAAGTTCCCATGCAGCAGCTGATCATGTACAAGATGATTGCTTCCACGTTGGTATCTGCCCCTCCTCAAGTGCAAAAGCAAATGTTGGGTGAGTGGTTGTTTCCCCTTACTCAAGTCATACACCCTAACCTTGATGGTAAAATCACTGGCCTATTGTTGAAGATTGTTAATTCAGAACTTCTTCATGTGCTTGAGTCTCCAGAGTCTCTAAGATTGTTCGAAGGTTGATAAAACTGTAGTTGCACTACAAGCCACTAAGTTAAAGAAGCTGCCCAGCAAGCAGTTAGCAATGCCACTGGTGTCCAACTGTTTAAAATTGGTCAGGTACCATGAGAAGGTACTTGTGCTTCACCAAAGAAAAATATCTACATATCAAAAACCTCAAATATTGTAGAAAAAAAGCATTGCAAAATATAAAATAAATTTTAAAAGAAAGGAAACTTGAACCTTATATACTGAGAAAATGCCAGGTGTAGCAAATAATTTATTGATTTAAAAACAACAACAACAACAACCAAACATGAAAAATTTGAATATATAAACAAATGAATATTTTATAGACCCTGGGAAAAAAGAATTTTCAGCAAAGAACAACAATTTAAAGTATTCTTTAAATTTTGTTATTCTCTACTGTGGAATAAATAGCTCAGGATGTTGCTTTTGTCTTACATAACAGAATTGATAATCGAGCAAGGAAACATAATTTGGTTTATAATTTTTGCTTTAGTAGAAATTCATTAAACAGTGGAGGGAAAATATCCCACAACTCCTATGAATGCCCCTAGTAAATTCCATGTATCTAAATCCAGTGGTCCATTCTCAGGTCTTATTTTACAAGATCTCTCAGCAGCATTTGGCACATTTGATCACACCTTTCTCCTTTTCCTTTGCCTTCATCTTCTTTTTCAAAAATCTTATTACAGAACTTGTGTATAGTAAAATTATAGTAAAACATGGAGCTCCCATCTTACTCCCCCTCCCCAACACAATTTTCCTTATTATTAACACTTTCCATTGGTGTGGTAACTTTGTTGCAATTGATGAAACAATATTATTTTCCTGAAGCTCTTTCTTCACTTGGTTTCCAGAACACCTCTCCCAACTCCCCTACTCCCCAGTCTACCCCACTGCTGCTCTTTCTCAGTCTTCTTTGCAGGTTCCTGTTCAATTTCCCAATCTGGGAACATTGGGGTGATTCAGGGCTCAGTCCTTGCGCATCTTTGAGAGTCTACTTACACTCCATAGGTGATTTTGGGGTGATTCAGGGCTCAGTCCTTGTGCATCTTTGAGAGTCTACTTACACTCCATAGGTGATTTTTATCTACTCTAATGACTTTAATGTGCTGATGACTCCCACTGAGTTATCTCCAGCCAGAATTTTGCCCTGAAATACAGATTTCATTGCCAGCAATTTCCTCAACACTTCCACTTGAATGTTTAGTGGGCACCTCAAACTTAACATCTCCAAACAACTTCTGATTCCCCCACCCCAGACCCTAAACATTCCTCTGCTATTCACACCTGAATTTTATTCTTCCCACCTGAACAAATGGTAAATTTCACTCTTCCAGTTGCTCAAGCCAAAACCTTTGAAGTCATCCTTCATTGCTTTCTTTCTCTCACACCTACATTCTTGGTTCAACCACTTCTAATCACCTTCCTTGGTACCACCCTGGTCTTTTGCTTCACTTATTAAAATAGCCTCTCATCTAGTCTTCTTGCAACCATGTTTGTCTTTTGCAATTCATTCTCAACACAGTAGTCCAAGTTTTCTTTTAAAACTTATTAGTTCATGTTCCTCCTCTGCTTAGAACCACCCAATATCATCTTACTTAGAGTAGAAACAGAAGGACATAACCATACTGTAATACAAAGCCCACCAATACCCTGTCCTTACCTGCCATCAACTCTTCTTCTACTACAACAACAGGCTTTCTGTGGACATGATCCCATTTTAGGACCTCTCACTTGCTGTCCCCTCTGTTTGGTGTTCTCTTCCACTACATATCCACGTGGCTTATATCTGCACTGTGTTCAAATGTCACCTTATCAGTGAAGCCTTCCTTGACAGCCTATATTTAAAAATCCTCCATCTCACCTAAACTAGCCCTCAAACCTGACCTTATTTTTCTCCATGGCATATATCTCTGCATTTACTTTATTCTATGTCTGTCTCTCCCAACTAGAATATAAGCTCTAAGATGATAGGAACTTAGTGGCTTTGTGCTTTACTGAATGCCCAGCTCCTGGAAATATACTTGACACAGAGTGGGTGCTTAAAGATATTTATGAATGAATAAATGATTCTACAAAACCAGGTGGTTGCATAAAGTGCTCCTAAGGTCTCATTCAAATCTGCTCTTCCATGATTTTGTAGTCAATAAATAGCTCCTCTTGTTAATAAGTTGACAAGGCATAAACTAAACCCCTGTGCTAAGAAATAGTTAATACAATTATAATAGCTGGCAGTTTCTTTAGTTCTTCCCATGTAATTTAAATGAATGAACTAATTTACTCCTCACGATAACCTTGTAAGATCAGTATCATTATCTCCATTCTCCAGTTGGAGAAACAGAGGAAAAGAGAGGAAGGAATAGCAACTAGCCTAAGGTTACACAGTTAGTAACTGGCAGAGCTGGGATTTGAGCCCAGGCAGTCTGGCTCCAGAACTGGAGCTCTTTTCTATATGTCGCCTCCTATGGAACAAGCATTTTAAAAGTCAGTGACACAACCTATTTAAAACATACCTAAAGTCTCCTTTTCCTCAGCCTGAAAAATATTTTGTTCTAATACACATATTTAGACATGAATATTATAAACAACTCCAGGAAATATATTTGTTTTTAGGTGACAGTATACATAATGGGAACAAAAATTTATACTTTTCTCAATCACTATTTTTCTCATGGTTGTACCTTTTTCTTCTGCTTTTAGCCCTTAAACTGGGCTCTTATTAGTCTTTAACAAATATTTGGTCTGTAAGAGATTATGATGTCACTGGGGGATTATAAACTCATCTGGGGTGGCAGGACAGGGATTTATTTCCCCGTTTTGGAACCTCCTTCGTTCTAGCCGTGGGTTCTAGTGATGCTTCATGATGGAGGGCTTTTATGCTGCTCTGTGAGCTTGCTTTGTCAGGAGAGGAAGTTAGGGATATTGCTGTTGGGGAGAAGGGTAGGGGCTGCAAGCATCATCAACGTGAGTTCTTAGGTATGAACAGTACACAAGCCTCTTAGCATGATGGCAAGGGGAGAGAGAGGGATTAAAACTCTTTGTAAGAATAACCTTTTAGTGGCTGTCCGCTTTGTGCATTTAATGCTTTACATTCTTATTTACGCCTCCCTCTGCCCGGTGATGGGTGCACATTTATACTGATTCTCACAGATGAGGAAACTGAGGCTCAGAGGTGTTAAAGATCTTGCCACTGTCACACAAGGCTGAAGCCAAAACCAGGTGCTTTCAAGTACACTGCTACTTGCGTTTCCATGAATTCCTTAAAGCCCAAATCAAGAGCTAATCCAGAGAGAAGGGTTCATGTACCATGGGCCTCTCAAGTTTCAAGTAACAACAGCCAGATTTCTATTAACATGACTATTTTATGCAAAGAATAAAAGAAAGTACCCAGTGAATATACTTATAAGTCCTTAATGAAGTGAATTTAAATTATCTGAATTCATTGTTTTGGAGAAGGGGGGGAAGTGGGGTATCTTTTGTAAGTACTATTTCACTGAACACCAAAATAGAAATCTCATTTCAGTTTGAATAAAGGATTAGAGTAAAATGTCAAACTGAAGTGGAGAAATTCCTTTTGAAACAGTATAAAAGGAGACCCCAAAGAAAGCATAGTTGTCAAGTGTATACTCAAGGAAAAGAATGGCTCCTTAAAAAGCACATGCTGGACTAGACAACCAGAGAAAATTGTGAGAAATTACCTGGTAAGAGAGGGAGATGTAGGCAAGTGGCCTAGAATATATGAGAAACAAATCATCTTTGTTTTTGTGAATCTAAAGAGTCCTGGTGAAACAGAAATAATATATAATTGCAGTTAATTCTTTTCTTAGCATCTTTTGTGAATATTTTCTCTCTACTCTGAAAATGAGAATGAAATTGTATTTCTCAGGGGAGGAAGGGATGCTGCAAGATGTGTCCCAACTCTACTTACCTGATAAGTCAACTGACTGAAATTAGTAAGCAAGTGTCATCATGCAAGAAGCACTCTTCTGCCACACTGATTATAGGAAGAAAATATGCTCCCTCTGCTTTCCTTTTTGCCTGAAGACTCAGCTCCAGATGGCCTTTAGCCCAACAAAATCAATTTAAAAATCTCTTCTGCTTGAGGAATAGGTGCCTTGATGAATGAGTTTTCTCTCTGAGTCCATATTTCACACAGGTGACAGAGTGCAGAGGGGAGGAATTAGGCAGGAGCCAAAGCTAAGCCAGAATTACTCAAAGCAGAGGGTCTATACCATAAGCCAATTGAAGAGTCTAAGGAGCAAGTGGTACTATGTGACAGCAGCTGTGTGCATGCATGAAAAGATTCATTCTTGGCAATTATTTCCTGGGGAGGCAAGGGGCCAATAAAGCTTTATGAGTGCTAGTTCATCTGTCATTTCCACCTGCCTCCCCATTCAAGTCCACCTGCACACTCACAAACAGCAGGCCTGCCTGCACCTTCATTGACAGCAGGCCAGCATCAACAGCTTCCTTCAGTGCTGTTGGGAACAGGATGGGCCCCAAGCAGTAAAAGCTTTTGAGCTTGCAGAGACCTAAATTCCCCTTGCCTTGGGTAGTTGAAACTTGCAAATATGAACAATGAGAGGTTTCCCAAGGTTCAGTGAGATGGTGGATGGTGAAATCAGGAATAAGGGTTGGCAATGTGCTGAGAGGTTTGAAGTCAAACAAACAAAAGGAACTTCATTGATCTCTGCTTTTTAACAGTGATGTTGCTTCTTAATATCCTGGCTTGGAGCAGAGTCCTGGAGGGATCTCTGAGCTGATGACCTCTGAGGTTACTAAATGGCAGCCGTCCCCTGGACTACATTATTTAAATCAAACCTGGTCCAGGTTAAACTGAGAGGGAATGAAAGGTAAAGATGGGAAAGAAATTCCCTTACTTTATGTATGTTGAAATTATTTATCTGGCTATCTGGAGAGGGGTGGCAGGGAAATAATTGTATATGTAACTATATAGCTGTACCTGTTAACAATGTTTAACAAAATATGTGGTTGAAGGAACTGTTAGAGCAGGCGCTCACTTGTGTTGAGTAAGGGCTGATTCACATGGAAGAGAATGGCTAGAGAGGAGGACAAGTTAAGTCTCCACCACTTGAAGCTATGTGGTAATGCCTGAGTTCATACACATTTGTCTGATGCTTTCTAGGCCCCCTCTCCCCATTTTTCTTGCCTAATATTTGCCAATCTTTCTGATAAGTAGGAAGAGGAGTTTTTCCCTGAGGAGGAAAATGGGTATGAAGAGGAAGATGAGAGTCTGAAAACAGGATTGGCCTTAGACCTACACAATTATGAACTCAAACCTTGTATAAATGCCACCAGAGCCTCACAGATTGTGCATTGAGGGGGATAGTCAATCTAACGTCAACAGAATGGCTATTGCTTAGTTCGTGGTTTACACTGGTCTACACGTGCAAAGTGAATAGACTAAAATAGGCAAGTATCTGATCTATTCAACCAGAGAAATAGTTTGTCCTTAATTATTTGGATATTATCTTCAAGTTTAACATTAAGAATAACCATTTAGAAGTATCTTTTAAAAAAACAATCTTTATGACACTTGTGGCTTTGGAGAAGTGTCCAAAGGGAATGGACATTGGCTTCACCTGGAGATTCCCGAAGCCATGTTTGCAGATATAGATTCCTGCTTGAAGCAAGCTGGGAATGAGACTGCAGATACTTCTAAAGAAGCTAGATGAAATGTGTCAGCAATATAGGTTTATGGATCTCAACCTTCCTCAAAAGATGAGGAGATTAAAAAGTCAGCTTCCTAAAATTAAGCTGACTAGAAATTCTGAAATACATACAGAAGAAAAAAGAATCCGCCAATTCATTGGAGACCAGATTTTTGCAGATAATCTAATTTACAAAGCTTTGGTTATACCTACTGATAATGTTTGTCTGTGGTTGGGGGCTAATGCAATACTTGAATATATTGATGAAGCACAGACATTGTCGGAAAATAATTTATCAATTGCCACAAAGAATCTTGATTCTCTTGAGGAAGACCTTGACTTTCTATGAGATCAGTTTACTACCAGTGAAGTCAATATGGCCAAGGTTTATATTTGGGATGTAAAAAGAAGTAAAAAAGATGATTCAAGAACAAATCATAGCGCTGGCAATTAAAAATGTTGTTCAGTTTTCTGACATGTTATTTGAAATATCCCGAAATACATCCTTAAAGGTTGATGTAAATGATTTTTTTAACTGCAAGGATACCATTTTATTTATATAAATAAAATTAGTTTAAAATATTTCATGAAATTACAGGTTTTTTTTTTTTTCAATTCCCCTGCAAATTAAATGCTTTCATTTTTTTTTTCTGTCATAAGGAAACTCTTAGCTGAAATGCCCAGAAACTGTGCAGTATGCTATGGAAGCTGAATGCTGGACATTTTAGCAGTTTTCTTTATCTTTATTGGCTGATGTTGCTCTCATTTCATGTGGCTAAGTGAGTTTAGAGGTAGGAAAGACAGACAATTTGAATGTTTGCAATCATTTTGGTACATTTTGGGTTTCATGGTCCTCTGTTGTAGTGAATTTGCCTTACAGAAATGAGGTTTCATGAATTCCTGATTAACAAATATTCTGGACTTTAAAAGAAATGGTAATTTGCCAAAAGAGTAAGAGGGCTTATGTCAAATAAGTGCAGCATGTTCGCAATAAGGGAGATCCAATCAGCATGCAAAACTACTCACTTAGAACCTTTGGCTAAGGAGATTTTGTATTTCTTAAAAATTCTTCAAAGCAGCTTAACAGGAATGTTAAATATAAATCTTCAGTGGAAAAAGTTGTGAGCTTTTTTATTTAGGATAAAACCTCATAGGAGTAGTAAAAAATCCCTGTGACAGCCCATTAGTAGTAGCTAGGATTGGGTGATCCAGATTCTGGTAAAACACAAATGTATTATTTCATCTCCATATAGTAAAAATATATACTTGTACAATGTAATGGACTTGTATTTAATGATGGTACAACAATGAAGATAGAAACTAAAAACAATCTTTTCATTCCCTTTTCCTCAATGAGGTAGGAATTCTTCTGGCAGTAAACAGAAGCTTCAGCAAGACAGAACTTAGAGTGCATTAAATAAATATAAATTTTATTAAAAACACTCACATAGCCTTATCAGGAATGATATAATAATAAACAGCTTTCAAATAACCTGCATTCATTACATTACAATACTTACAGTATTTATAACCATCCTCAGATTTTACAGAAAAATCAAACATTTCATGAAAATGAAACTAAGTTTTAAAAAAGCATAGAAAAATGCACGCTGAAGTTCATTATCTTAGTGTCGAACTGCAAATGTTTCCTATACAAGTTAACCACTAGCTTTAGAAGTGAATTGTACATCACTGTGCGTCAATCAAGATGAAAAATTCATTCAAGTAAAGTTGACACCACTCAGAAGCATTTTCAAGTATGGCTATATAGTTAACCTGATATTCCTATATAAGCAAATTTTATATCTGCTTCCCACTCATTCTGAGGCAGGTTTGATATTTACAATTATAGATCTAATATTTACACTATGTCATTCAATTCCCTCTCCTCCTTTCTTTCTCACCTCTCTCCAACCTCCCAAACTGCACTTCCTGCTCTTTTTGGCCAGCAGTTTGACAAATGACAGTGGATGATATAGAAACTAAATATTCATTAGGGACAGCAGACTCAAAACCAACAAATGCACATGCAGTAGCCAAATATTTGGGGTTAGATTTCATGGTATTTGCAAAACATTTAAATCATGGTTTGGTGTATGAAAACAAACATTTTAAAAATGTTTGTATTTAAAGTGGACAAAGCCATATTATAAAGTTTTGACCAATAAAAACCAAAGGCCTCCATTGATTAAGAATTTATTTCTAGTCACACTATGCAAAAAATGGATTTAGACACTAACATAACTTTACAGTATATTGCACACCACACCTCTAGTGCTTTGCCAGTTTAGGGAAGCCCTCATGGAGTCTGCAACTGTATTTATTACAGGATCAAAAGCTTTATTTAGAGAGTTGAATGACTCTAACCAATGGCCACTTGCCAAACTCCGGCCTTACAATTTTCCCTTTATCAACTCAGTGCAAGGTATTTTCATGTAATTTTTTCCTGCTTGAAACAGTCAAAAGATTCTCTAAACTTTTAAAATGCTTTTCTTTACAATAAAAAAGCCAACAGATTTACAAAACTAGTTTTAGTTACATCAGTACAATATACAATAGGAGGGATTCAAAATAAAAGGGTTAAATCCCTGAAAAAGAATATACTTATTAACCTACAACAATTTTACATAAACACAGGTGACATGTTGGCATAAGGAGAACATGAGCTGAAATATCCCTGAATTTTTAGAACAAAAAGATTGAAGTTCAAGTTATACTTGCTAAGAAATCAAGTATTGAAAAAAGTTATGCTTTTTAATAATAAAAAAAGACGTGGAAAAAATGATGGTACACAATGCTATAAGCTTTCACTCTCAGTTCAATATCCTATTGCCAAACTAGTGTTGAGGTATATGACAAGTAGGAACATCACTCAAACCTTTAATGAATTCTTAGCTCACATTATGATATATTTGTAAAAGGTTGAGTAGCACCATCATGATGTGAATTCTGCTTCAAATCCATATATATATTTATATTTATTTAATTTTTTTACAGTACTAAAATACTAAAGCATTGCGTTAAAAAAGTTTAGTTTACAATTTAATTTACTGTACAACCCTTTCACTTCTTTATACAAATTAATGATTTAAAACCACCCTAGCAAACCAGCTGCCTGTTTTTTGTTTTTCTTTAATCAACAGATCCACATGGAACTAACCCTGTTTATTCATCTTATGCAGGCATCAGTCTGCTCAATCTTCCTGGTAAAGAGGACACTTAAGCTAAGAAATGACACCATCACAATGTACATAATTACCAACACAAAGGCAGACTGCCATTTGGTTCTTTTGAAGAGCATACAGATCCATGAAACAGCATGGGCTTAAGTGGACTAGCTTTGTTAAATCTGGAGCATGTGGCTAATTATTACCTGCAGTTAACAGAAAGTTCTTAAAACTTTACATATTTGAGCAATGAACTTGTCATACAATTTTGTAAAAAAAAAAAAAAAAAAACTGTTTTACAGTATATCATGTGAGATGAGCACCAGAAAACGTGTTTTGTGGACCAATGTACTCCCTTGAATCCAGTAAGCCCCATTTTGGATTTAACTGGCTGTATTAAAAATGGACACATTGCTCATCAGCAGATGCATGGTTAAAAGCAAAAACATTTTAAAAGGTTTCCTTGTTACCTTAAAAAAAAATCAACTTTGCATTCTAAAATGAAAGTAAACTTTTTTTTTTAAATGTCTCAGTACCTTAGCATTATTCAAGTTGTCAAAGCTTAGGTAGACAAAGTGCTTCTAAAACACTATTGAAAATATTTATTCATATACATGTGTGCACATATACATATGTATGTATGTGTATATATATATATGTACATATATATATATGTTTATTGTCCTACAAGGACATTACTGGATGAGCAAAATCCAGAGGCTTTTAAAATGTCCACATTTTAAAAACTAAGCTTGTGTAAGAACAGGCGAGCGTGATAAAAACTTGAATGAAACAGTACTCGTATTACTCAAGGGCACTGGAGCACTCTGATAGCATCTTGATGATATAAAGGCATTAAATTCTCAATTATTAAAGACACCATTTTCTTAGCACCATTTCTTATAACATCCAAACAAATTCAGTGTTTTGCTGTCTATTCATTTATGCTTTCTGTAGCTATTTTGATAAATAAAAGTTAATATTAAGATCATAGTAAAAACTGCATGTTAAAAAAGCCTTAATTCCAGTATTTCAGTACATCGTATGTTCAGCACCAGATGGTATTTTAAGATTCCTGCCACTGTAATACTACAGTACTTGTTTGTGTTCCATGACTATGCAAACTTACTATTATTAAAAGTGGTCACAGATGTGTAGACTTGTAAAGGGGAGAAAAAAAAAATCACATTTACATATCATCTCACCCAATAGAACCAGTGTTTTAAAATGTAAATTGCAAAATGCTTTCTTCCCCACCTTCTTTTTGCATAGAATGCTTTGGTCTTTTTTTCTAGATGCCATCTGTGACCACTTAGGAGTTGGTGGAAATTAAGAGATGCGGTGAGACAACCTCTTTTCTGCTGGTGAGGCAAGGTTTTTCCCACCACATTTAACACGAATACTGTGTCCTTTCCCCACTGCCCACACCATGAAAACTATGCTACTGACAGGTTGGTTGTGGTCGTTTCAAATGAGGTAACCAACAAAAGGATGACATTATATATATCTGTTGTAAGGCCCAGTGACCCGAGTGAAGGCATATGGAGATGTAGTTACGGTGGAATCTGTGGTCTTGGACGAGGTCCTTTCGGTAAGGGACTTGATGAAGCGCAGGTAAGTGGGCTCTGAAGCTTCATGCGGCTCAGTGGGTTCCCGTTTCACCTTTTTGCCGTGGGCTTTCTGAGGCACGTAGTCTGGGCCATACTTTTCACACTCTTCCTCTTTTTCACGGGCTTTTTCAGCCATTTTAGCTTCCCAGAGAGCCAAGCCATGTTTTGGCTCATTCATGCTCTTATGCTGGTAAAAAACAAGTGAGATCCTTGTGGGGTGATTCCTATTAGGATTCTTTAAAGGAGTTGTGGCATGAAGCTCACGCTTTGCACACTCGATGAGAATTGACCCATGAGTTGGAGCCACAGCCACGCCCCCAATGTCAGGATCCAGAAAACTTTGTTCACTGTCTGACCAGACCTCATCATTTTCCTCTGCAGCAAAAGCCACACCTTGGATTGGTGCTGAAGGCTGCCTTTCCTTATTGTTCATATGATTTAATTTGTGTAGGCCATCTGGGACTGAAGCATCTTGGTTAAAACCTGGAAGCACCTGAGACAACCCATTAGCTGCACGGGAAAGCATGTCATTCTCCTTGTTTTGGAGATGCACAGCATGAAGAGAGCTGTTGAAAATGCCTGAAGATGCAGTGTAGTTATGGATTATATGAGAAGATGGATGATGGTCACCATTTTTATAGTCAATGCTTGGAGTGCTCATATTTGGTGGTAATCTAGAGGCAGCTCCCATGAAATGGCCATCTATCTCATGAGTGGAATAAGGAGGCAATGACCCTACATGGTGTACATTCTGTCTAACAGTACAACTGCTGAAGGCATCTCCCTGCATATTTTGGTTTCCATAACTCAAGTACTTGGAAGCAAAACTCTGGCTATTTCCAAGTCTCTGCTGATATAGTGTATGGATGGGTGGTAGATTTAGCTTAGAGAGATGGTCTTGGCTTGGATACCTATACAGATCCATGGGCTGAGACTGGGGAGAATAGGGAACCAGATACGAGGTACAGTTGTCCATAGACACATTTCCATTGCATTGATATGATGGATATTGGTTACTCTGATTCAAAAGCCCAGGATAGGGGTTCATGGGATTAGAAGAACTCAAATATGAACCTGTGGTTTGGGATGAAGTGGAGTAGAGGTTCACACGATTGGCACCTCCATAAATATCTGAAGTGTGTGAAGAGCTTGGATAAGGACTAACTGGATTGGGCTGTCTCATATATAGATTGGTAGGTCCAGAAGAAGAGTAAGAGTTGATAGACTCTGGCTGAGGGTTGTTAGTCAAAGGGCGATGCGTTTGGGCTGGCTGCTGCTGCTGCTGCTGTGGCCGTGACAGCTCTTGTGGCTGCTGGGGCTGGGACTGTTGGGACTGCTGGGACTGCTGCATGACTTGTCCTGAAAGTCGCAAAAGTTCTGTGGATAGGATAAGAAAGAGCAGATGTGCTTCGTTATTACTTTATGACAGCTATGAGGATACTTAAACTTGTGTGTGAACCACTATCAGGATTATACAATCCTATCAAGCCAAGGACAGGAGCAAAGTCAGGGTTCTGTTACTGTCCAACACTATTTTTTTGGTATCTAAAGTATTAGAAATGAAAATGGTAGACCTGATAACTGGACAATCCAAGAAAAATAAACATCCAAAAGCTATTCCATTGACAGCAACAATTCTCTAGAGAATTCTGTGCCTCTGAAGGTGCACTCTGTCGATGTGAATTGCCCTCCTCCTACTACCTCATCTCCCTACCTTCCTTGGCTTAAGTTATCTCTTCATCAAGGAAGACTTCTGTGATCCCCATTTTTTAGAGTATTTGTAATATCCACTGCCAACATGGATCCAGTAAAGCAACTGTCATGCTGTATTATAATTACTAGTTTAACAGCCCCCCACTTGCAACTCCAATGCTTAGGAAGTTCCTTGAGAGCAAGAACCATGTCTTAATTTATTTCTCCATTGTCTGGCGTTCAGTAAAATGTATTAAATAGTTTTTTAAAAAAAGCAGCATAAAAAGTATTATGGATGATTTAGTAATGCTATTAGAAAAAATAAATGACATTCATTAAAAAATAAAAAGCATCTTATATAACCAGCAAATGCTATTTCATTAACATGCTTTCCAGTAAAGAAACTTTATGCAGTTGTAAAACTTTTACAAGTTAAATTTCTGTTTTATGACCTCATGTAAAATAAGTCATAAGAGTTAAAAATGTGTAAATGGAGCTGCACTGGCAGTCCTGAGAACTCACATGATTAATATCTACAGAAGCTAGTTAGAAGGACGAGTGCAAAGTTCTAATCCTATTGTACTTTATGGATAACATAAAGAAGACATCAGGAAATGAATAGGATTTATTTATTTCTAGTTAACTAATCGACAAGTACTTATTCAGCAATTTTAGCATACTGTTCTAAAATACCTAATTTCTCTTCTCTGCACTTGAAAATTAATCAGTAGGCAAATTTGACTTTGTGAAGCAGAAGTCATCTTATTCAAGAAATGGTTGTTTCTAGGAAAATTGGTACACTACACTTAAAAGACATACACTTTTTTGTTGTTGTTACTAGCCAAGCCAAATGCCATCTCTGAAGTTTGGACATGAACATTACTTTGTTTCATGTTTTCTTTATAGTATTAAATAATGTGCTGGTCTGAAAGAAAGTATGCCCCTAGAAAATCCATGTTTTAATCAAAATATCATTTCATAAAGGTAGGATAATCTCTATTCAATACTGTATATTTGAAACTGTAATGAGATCATCTCCCTGGATGATGTGATCTAGTCAAGAATGGTGGTTAAACTGGATTAGGGGATGACATGTCTCCACCCATTTGAGTGGGTCTTGATTAGTTTCTGAAGTCCTATAAAAGAGGAAATATTTTGGAGAATGAGAGATTCAGAGAGAGCAACACTATGAAGCAGAGTCCACCAGCCAGTGACCTTTGGAGATGAAGAAGGAAAACGCCTCCCGGGGAGCTTCATGAAATCGGAAGCCAGGAGAGAAAGCTAGCAGATGACACTGTATTTGCCATGTGCCCTTCCAGCCGAGAGAGAAGCCCTGACTGTGTTCACTATGTGCCTTCTCACTTGAGAGAGAAACCCTGAACTTCATTGGCCTTCTTGAACCAAGGTATCTTTCCCTAGATGTCTCTGATTGGACATTTCTATAGGCTTGTTTTAATTGGGACATTTTCTCGGCCTTAGAACTGTAAACTAGCAACTCATTAAATTCCCCTTGTTAAAAGCCGTTCCATTTCTGGTATATTGCATTCCAGCAGCTAGCAAAGTAGAACAAATACAGACATAAACAAGGAGCTTTGGAAAGAAAAGATCAACTTAGTATTGATGAATAAAGCTCTAATGATCTGACTATAGGCATGGCCTCTTCTGATGGGCAAAAGTTTTATAGGACAGCTACATTTGGATACCATCCTAAAGCTCAAACTCAACAAGTCTAAAGAAAACTTTGTTATTCTCCTCCATTCTCCAAAAATCCAATTTTAAAACTTCTTACTTCAATAAATATTATTGTTTTAAGTTATCTAGGTTTAAAACTTTGGAATCACGTTTAAATTTTTCTTCTTCACTCGAATGTTTTAGTCACCAAATCCTATTGAGTGTCATTTTGGAAGAATTCACTTCCTTTCCATTTGTTGTATCTCCACTGCTACCACCAAAATTCAAGCTTTTATCTCACTCTTAATTTACTGCATCTTTTTGCAAACTACTAGCTCATTTACCTCTAATTTGGCCTGCTTACCACTGCCAGATCATGGCTAATTTTACCATATCACCTGCCTATTATAAATTTTGCCATTTATTCCCGACTAAAATCCAAACTTTTCCATCAAGGAACTGAAGGTGCAGTATATCATGACCATCTCCCAGAGCAAAGCTAGGCCTTGGTACTTCAGATAAGATCCTGGTTCAGAACGAAAACCATGACTGATGTGACCTTCCAAAATTAACAGTATTCATTTTTAACAGAAGCATCACACAACACATATACATACATTAAATTTACCTGCCAAATGCTTAGCCTGGCTTGCATTTTCAGTCTGTTTTGTACGTGACAAGGCTGACTTTTCCTTTTCATTCTTATTTGAGCTGTTCTCCAGAGAGGAAAGCTTCTCAGCTGCAGCTTTCTTGGCTTCTAATTTCCTTTGTCGGCAGGTCTTGACCGGCTCTGCTAACATCCTGACTTTCCGCCGAAAAGAGCTCAGCACCTGAATGGCACCATTTCGCTTTTTCTCCTCCTGACCTTCGACACTCCCAAACTCATCCACCTCAGAGACTTTGTATAAAGGCAGAACATGGAGCTGCTCATCCTCAGGTTTTACACCTATTTCTCGATTGTCTTCCCTAGTGAGGGTGCACACCTGGCAGGGAAATAAGACATTACAGACTTAGTTTTTGGTCCAAAATAAAAGTGTGTGTGTGTGTATCATCCACACTATTCTGAGGATTTAAATTTGTGGTGGTGGCCTCGTTGGACTAGATCAGTGATATGTCTATTAGCAAAAAATCATACCTACCTGTTGCTAATGAAGATTGTATCAAAACAATACAAGGAAGTAAAGACAAATTAATATTCACCTTTTTCTTTTCTAAATAGGAGATGTTACTTGTGGTGACTCTGTTCTTCAACTACATTTCTGAAGAAGCAACACTACCAAGATGAAGCAGTCTTCTTACTCTTCACATTTCAAAAAGAGGATACGATACAAAAATAGGCCTGAGGTTTCTTACACCAGAAGACCCCCTCTAACTTGGGCGGTGTCACATTCTCATCTCATACTCTTGTACGCAAAGAAATTCCACACCTTGCCTCACACCGACTCTTCACTCTCCTTCACTATGTTTAAGAAATTCCATGATACGAAAGTGAAAATCACATTTATAAAAACTTGGAGATCTGGTTGCCATAGACACCATATAACTTAATATTGTTTCTATCTTTTTATTCTTGTCTCTTCTGTACTCTGTAAATCCAATTTACTGTTTCTCTTCTTTCATGTCTTTTCTGAGATAACGTTTTATATATATAGGGGGTACTCTGAAAAGGAAATGAAAGCTACTTTTTTTTTTCTTTTGTTAGCTCAAGTCATATTGTTTTTGGTGAAAGGTTACTTTTTAAATACTGGCTCATTTTTGACCTATGGAGAAAATGTAATCCTGGTTTATCTAAAACACAAGGTAACATAAAATCACTGAAAGGGTTGAAAGTAATGTGATGATGATTAAAATACTAACATTTATAAATAAGTTTATACACAAAAAGCTTCTAAATCCATGTCCCTGTGCGCCGTTACTTTTTCCCTACACATATTTATCCCTACTCAGTTCTTACATAGTTATTTCTTTTCATTCCACCTCATAGAAACTATGATCCATCAGAGGCAAACTCCCCCTCAATATAAGCATTCTTTCTTGTCCTCTGCCTACTCTCTGTTATCTTGCTGAAATGAAACATGGCTATCTTCAGGAGAACTCTAGTTCCAGCTATCATTTATTTTTTACTCTTCCAGCAGCTAACAGCCTCCTAACAACAAGCAAATGCTCAATGCATGATTAATGACAATTCTAGATGTTAGGGTGGATGTTGTGTTTCTCCCTAGATCAGAGGTTGGCAAACTGCAGCCTATGGCCAATGTGCTTCACGGTCTGTTCTTGTATGCCAGCAAACAAAGAGTGTTTTTTAACATTTTAAAAGCTTTTAAAAACTAACAAGAAAAACAATAAAGAACTTTTAGACTCAAAGCCTAAAATAGTTATCAGACTCTACAGGAAAAGTTTTCTGCCTTTGCCCTAGATCATCAAATCAATATCTTCTCTGCTTTTTAACAAAAACTTTTACACCAGTTTCTTCAATCACAGCCTGTTTCCTCCTGAACTCTTTTCTGCCCTAGAATATGACTTTAATGCTTGGCTTTTCTTCTTATTCCCAATAGGTTTACTAATTTATAGTTTCTGGGCCTTCTTAAATTTTCATTCTTTATATCCACTCTGGAACATCACTCACATACAAAGTTGCATCCTTCACTTTGTAGCTCTGGGATCTTATTCCATTGTAAGATGTTACCCTATTTCTCTCCTGCAATCTGTACTGCCATAATGGGCTGTACACACTTAGAACCTTCTATAGTGATTACTGTGGCAATCATCCATCCTTTCTTCCCTCATTTGTATTCCTTTCTGCAAAGTGGACCCGTAGCTTGTCTTCTGGCTTTTTGTGTTTTTGTTTTTTTTTCTTAGCTGATTACAACCTATCTGATGCTAAGTTTTGAAAGATTTTTTGGCCACTAATCATAACTCAAAGTGCACAGTTACTGGTTTAGAGGCACACTAACAATTCCCAGGATGATAATGAAGTTATCAACAGTTTTTCATAAATGGGTGAACCTGTTATGAGCGCACTTAGTCATGCAAAACAATGTTGCCATGCAGTAGCAATTCATTCATAAATACATGGTTGTGTAGTTAATCCTGCAGAGAACATCATAATCTTCCTAACCCAATCTGCAAATTTTCAGTCCTCTGGTCCTCAACAGGGAGATGCTCCTATGCTGCCCTTAGCTCTACTTACCAGCGTGCTGCCATTCTGCATGTTGTGCAAGTCTCTATGGGCATGAGCACAGAAGTCCAGGCATGCAGTGACCCCTGAAAACGGACGGCCCTCCTTGAGACCCAGACGACACTCTGGCGCTCTGTGCTCATATTCAATCTGAAAAAGAAAAGTGCGTGTGTGAACAGCAAGTAATTAGCTTCACTCTTAGACAAAATGACTTTTTTTTAGACTTTTAGCTACTTCAAATTTGTAAAAATATTGTGTATTTTACAGCTAGAAACAAAATGAAATAATACAATACAGAGCAAATACCTTGGCATGGTAAAGATTTTGTTTTACAGAATTATTGAAATATAATGGACATACATTAAAGCAGCATATATTTAAAGTGTACTATTCGATGAGTTTTGACATGCATATATACTGGTGAAGTCACTACCACAGTAAAAATAATATACATCTTTATCAGTGCCCCAAATTTCCTCATGTTCCTTCACAATTCATCCCTCCCACCTCCCTTTTCCTACAGAACTAATGAACTGTCACTATAAAGTTGGCATTTTCTAGAATCTTACTTAAATGTATCCATTTGAGGTTAAATTTTTATAGCATGAAGTTAATTTTTTTCTATATGGATAATCAGCTGTTACTGAATAAAAAGTTTATCCTTTGCGTCATTAAACTACTTTTTTGAAAATCAGTTGACCACATATGCTAGGTTTATTTACGGACCCTTTAATATGATTCACTGTTATACATTTATCCCAATATCATAATGTCTTGATTACCATAGATTTTAAATAACTCTCCAAAACAAGTAATAAGTACCTTCATTTTGTGCTTTTTAAAAATTATTTTATGTTAAAATAAATTTAGTTTGAAATGCTAGTGATAAATGAAAGCGAGGGGTAAGGAGTATGGTATGTATAATCTTTTTTTCCCTCTCTTATCGTTTTATTTCTTTTTCTGTTGTCTTTTTATTTCTTTTTCTGAATTGATACAAATGTTCTAAGAAATGATGAATATGCAACTATGTAATGATATTGAAAATTACTGATTATATATGTGGAATGGAATGATATGTTAATGTTTTTGTTTGTTCTTAATTTTTTTAATAGATAAATTAAAAAAAATTATTTTAGCTATTCCAGACCTTTGCTCTTCTTTTCATATATTTTAGAATCACCTTGTCAATTCCTTCCAAAAACTTAAGACTTACATTGCTTTTGCACTGAATCTTTCTTTAGATTAATTTGGGGGAGAAATGGCATCTTAACAATATTTAGTTCTGTGATCCATGAATATAGTATTTCTCTCTAATTATTTAGATCTTCTATAATCTCTCATACTAATGTTTTGTTGCCTCAGTGTACAGGTCTTATACATTTTTTTGTCAAATGTGTGCCTAAGAATTTCATATTTGATGCTATTTTAATTTCAATTGTTGATTAGTATATAGAAATACAGTGGTGCTTTGTATATTGACCTTGTATTTTGTAACTGCTAAACTCAGTTATTAGTTCTAGTAGCTTTTTGTAAATTTTTTCAGATTTTTTTATATAGACAATTATGTTGTCTGCAAATAGACAGTGTCATTTCTTCCTTTCCAATCTTTAAGCTTTTTATTTCTTTTTCTTGCCTTATTGCACCATCTACATTTCCAGTTTGATTCTGAAATGAGTTGGGAAGCGTGTCCTCATTTTCTATTTCCTGGAAGAGTTTCCATAGAATTGGCAATATTTCTTCCTTAACTGATGATTCTTTATCTGAAATTGGAAATTTCTTTGTGGGAAGGTTTATTTATTTATTTATTTTTTTTTTTAATTTTTAAAAAAACTGTAACAACAAATGCAAACATTCTTAACTTATGATCATTCTGTTCTACATATATAATCAGTAATTCACAATATCACATAGTTGCATATTCATCATCATAATCATTTCTTAGAATATTTGCATCGATTCAGAAAAAGAAATAAAAAGACAACAGAAAAAAATTCATACACTCCATACCCTCCCTTTCACTGATCACTAGCATTTCAAGCTACTAAATTTATTTTAACATTTGTTTCCCTTACTATTTACTTTTATTACATATGTTTTACTTGTCTGATGATAAGGTAGATAAAAGGAGCATCAGACACAAGGTTTTCACAATCACACAGTCACACTGTGAAAGCTATATCATTATACAATCATCTTCAAGAAACATGGCTACTGGAACACAGCTCTACATTTTCAGGCAGTTCCCTTCAGCCTCTCCACTACATCTTTTTTTTTTTTTTTTAACATGGGCAGGCACCGGGAATTGAACCTGGGTCCTCTGGCATGGCAGGCAAGCATTCTTGCCTGATGAGCCACCGTGGCCCACCCTCTCCACTACATCTTGACTAACAAGGTGATATCTATTTAATGCATAAGAACAACCTCCAGGATAACCTCTCAACTCTGTTTGGAATCTCTCAGCCATTGACACTTTATTTTATCTCATTTCACTCTTCCCCTTTTAGTTGAGAAGGTTTTCTCAATCCCTTGATGCTGAGTCTCAGCTCATTCTAGGTTTTTTCTCAATCCCTTGATACTGAGTCTCAACTCATTCCAGGGTTTCCGTCCCATGTTGCCATGAAGGTCCACACCCCTAGGAGTCATGTCCCACATAGACAAGGGAAGGGCAGTGAGTTTGCTTGTGTTGGCTGGAGAGAGAGGCCACATCTGAGCAAAAAAAGAGGTTCTCTTGGGGATGACTCTTAGGCCTAATTTTAAGTAGGTCTGACCTATCCTTTGTGGGATTAGGTTTCATATGAACAAACCCCAAGATTGGGGGCTCAGCCTATAGCTTTGGTTGTCCATACTTCTTGTGAGAATATCAAGAATTCAACTTGGGGAAGTCGAATTTTCTTCCTTTCTCACCATTCCACGAAGGATACTTTGCAAGTACTTTTTATTCACTGTTCAAATCACTCTGGGACTTATCGGGGCATCACTCTGGACAAACCAACAAAATCTCATGCCCTAGTCAAGGTTTGTGGGAAGGTTTTTAACTATAAATTCAATTTCCCTTATAGATGGAGGATTACTCAGGATATTTTTTTTTTCCTTGAGTGAATCTGGGTAATCTGGATGTTCCAAGGACTTTGTTCATCAATAAAATTTTTGAATTTATTGACAAAGTTGTTGATTATATATCTTTATTATTATGATAATGTCTGTAGGATCTCTAGTAATGTCTCAATTCAATTCTTTTTCTAATATCTCAATTGTATTTTTATACTCTCCAGTTAAGTTTAAATACTGAAAAGAAATGATTGTTACAAAACTCACAAAACATTTTATTTTGTGCTTCTACGATTTTGCTTGCTCCACTCTTTTTGTAATTGGGGCAAGAGAAGAGTTCCAATTTGTTTAAGAACATTTAATTTGCCCCATAAGCATACTAAATCAAGATTTTTATTAACTCTTCTGCAATTGCAACATTGATTTCCATCTACAAGTATTTTTAAGATAAGAAACAATACATTGATTGAAAAAACAGTTGTAACCTGAGCTATGAAGCATTACACTTTCAGCACTCTGATCAACTGAAAAACTTAGAACATCACTGCAAAGAGGTTAGCCATTGTTGGCCTTCAACAATGAATGGATGCAGCTTTACTGTGACTTCTCCAAAAATGTTCTGCTGCCTTTTTTTTTCACACTCTGCCAGTACAGTCTCAAAGTCAAAGTTATTCCCTTAATAGGGTTCTTCAATGAGTTGTTTTTGTGAATCATGTCTCCCATATAGCTCAATATTTGCTTTGCAGTTTTAAACTTCACTATCTTTTCTATTCAAATCTCTCAGATTGCTTTCATTAGTACACTGTATATAATCAAATGTGGCAAAGTCTTCTTTGGTAGCCTGCCAGGCAATGCGCTTCATGGACATATCATGCTTCTGCATGCAATTTTGTCCTTGATAATCAAGAAGGTCTCCTATCTCATAACTGGTTACTGTGGCACTATCCTCCAATTACCTGAAACACTTTGATCAGTTCTAAGTTTTCTAAAACCTGCTTCTGCAGTGGGTGACTGACAAATGTCACCCAGACATACAAGCAGCACTGCCATGGGCAGCTGTGCTGCCATCTTCTCCGGTGCAAAGAGAGGCACAGAGTGCGCTCCAATACATAACATTGGCAATTTGTGTCTTTTTTTTTTTTCCCGATCAAATATCTCTAAGAACTTCCTTTTTACTTCTGTTATCTTTAACTTTTCCTTTATTCTACTTTTTTTTTTTTTTTTGAGCTTAAATTACTCTTCTTTTCCAAGTTTCTTCTGGTGGGAACATAAATCATTGACTTGAGACCTTTATATTTACCTAGTTTAAATGTTTGGGGATTAAATGTCCCTCTAAATAAGTCTGCCTCCCACACATTTCAATACGTGGTTTTATTTTTCACTCAAGACACATTTTAATTCATTCTGTGATTTCTTTCTTTGGCCCATAGGTTTTTTAAAACTATATTGTTCAGTTTCCAGATACTTAGGGACTTTGCAGGTATTTTTCTGGTATAGATGGTTAATTTAATTCCATGTAGTCAGAGAACAAACTCTGAGGGATTTGAATCCTTTTATACTTATTGACATTTGTTTCATGAGCCAGAATAAGATCTATCTTGCTTGTGTACTCGAAAAGAATGTTTATTCTGTTGTTGGGTGGAGAGATCTGAACATGTCAATTAGTTCTTAAGAATATTGTTTAAGTCTTTTATTTCCATACTGATTTTCTACTTTTTCTATCCATTATTGAGAGAGTTGTATCAACCCCCCTGATTATAGCTGTGGATTTGTTTATTTATTTTAGTTCTATCAGTTTTTGTTTCATTTTGACACTTTGCTATTAGGTTCATAAATATTTAGAATTGTTATGTTCTTTTGATGAACTGACTGTCATCATATAAAATACCCCTCTTTATCTTTTGCAACATTCTTTGCTGTGAAATCTACTTTGCTATCAAAATAATCATTTCAGCTTTCTTTTGATTGATGATACCATGATATATCTTTTCCTATCCTTTACTTTTAACTTGTCTGCATCCTTATTTTTAAACCATAAATTTTGTATTGCTTTTACTCAATTTCACAAGCTCTGCCTTTTAATTGGAATGCTAAAATCATTTACATTTAATGTAGTTGCTGATATGCTGGGTTTAAATATCCCAGCTTACTATTTACTTTGTATCTGTTTTTTCTTTCTAAACTTTTTTTTTAGATTTGTTGGCTCCATTTTTGTTTCTTTATGCTTTTTTTTAAGTGACTGTGTGCTTTATGGTTTGCAGTGTACATCTTCATAGTCTACTCTCAAATAATCTCTTCACATAGAGTATAAGAATCTTACCACAATATACTTTCACCCTGCCTGCCTACCTCTATGCTACTTCTACTTAATATAAACCTCACAATACATTAATATATTTTTGAGGTAGCAAATTGACTTTTAAAGAAATTTTAAAAATAAAAAACATTTTTATCCATATATTTACTATTTCTGATGTTCTTTATTCCCTTGTGTCAACCCATATTTCCATCTGGTATCATTTTCTTTCTGTCTGAAGGATGTCCTTTTTTGTAGTGCTGGCCCACTGAGGAATTCTTTCAACTTTTGTACATCAGAAAAACGTTTTTATGCCTTCACTTTTGAGAGTTGTTCTCACTGATTTCTAGGGCAATAATGTTTGTTTGTTTTTTTCCCTGTACACTAGAGATGTTTCTTCTCTATCTTCTTTCTTAAATTTTTTCCTGATATGTGAAGACTTCTGTGTTTATCATTTTTTTCCCACTATGTATAACATGGTTTTTTCTCTCCAGCTCCTTTTAAGATTTTCCCTTTATCACTGATTCTAAGCAAATCGATTTTGATGTATGAAAAACTTAGTTTTATTTTCTTCATTTTTTTTCCTACTAGGGGTTTGCTGAAATTTAAGGATCTATTGGTTTACAATTTTGAACAAATCTGAGGAATAATTTTGCCACTATTTCCTGCTAATTCTTCTTTATCAAGCTCATGTTTTCCTTTTGAACATATGGAATATATTTATGCTAGCTATCTTAAGGTACCTCATCTACTTATTCTATTATTTGTGTCATTCCTGGGACTAGTTATATTGATTGTTCTTTCCCTTCTACATTATGGGTCATATTTCCTTGTTTCTTTGTATGCCTGGTCATTTTTTATTGGATGCCAGCCATTACAAATTTTACCTTGTTTGTTGGATTTTTAAAATCTTTGTTCTAGGAAGCAGTTAAATTATCTGGAAGAAGTCTGACACTTTCACAGTTTGATTTTAAGCATTTCTAGGTAAGCCAGGAATAGTTTGTTTCTACTACTGAGGTAGTAACACTCCAAATACTGTACTAGGTGCTCCGTGTATTAAGTGTTTGCCCTCTGACTGGTGGGAAAAGATATTCCAGGTCCTGCATGAGTCTAAGGAATTGTTTTGCTTGCATCTTTCCAGTTTCTTCTGTAAGCCTCAGTAGTTTGTTCATACACATATACTATTTAGTACGGTTGAAGACACGAACAGAATCTTCTGCAGATCTTTCAAGGTCTTCTCTATGCAGCCCTCTCCTCTATGGCAGTTTGAAATGTGAATTCTAGCCACCTTTGCTTATCAAAATTCTGAACTTTGCCTGCTGAACTCACGGATAACCCTGGCATCTATTTGGGTCCTTCTTCCCTGGCATAGGGCCTAATGCTCTCTCTCCAGGTAGTAAGCTACATCAATTGAAGGTTCACTTTCTTAATTTCCCTTCTATTTGGAGTAACTGTCTCATATTGCTCATTATTCAAAGTCTAAATGCAATTTTTAATAGTTTATTTGGTTTTTTAATTATTTAAGGTGGGAAGGTAAATCCAGTCCCTGCTACTCCATAATGGACAGACACTTAACTCCCAACATAAGGTATTTGATGGTTTGCCTATTTTCTTCTTAACTTTTTTTTTATTGTGAAATAGAGCATATATATGCAAAAAAGCAATGCATTTTCAAATACATTTTAACAAGTAGTTATAGAACGGATTTTAAAGTATGGGTTACAGTTTCAAGATTTTTTGCTTTTTCTACTAGCTGCTCCAAGATACTGGAGGCCAAAAGAAATATCAATATAATGATTCAGCAATTATACTCATTTGTTAAATCCTATCTTCTCTGTTCTACTCCTCCATCTTTTTTTCTTTTTTGTGATAAATACCATGTATACAAAAACACAATAAATTCCAAAGCACATCACAACAATTAGTTGTAGAACAGATTTCAGAGTTTGGTATTGGTTCCAATTCCACAATTTTAGGTTTTTACTTCTAGCTGCTCTAAAGTACTAGAAACTAAAAGAAGTATCAATATAATAACTCAGCAATCATACTCATTTCATAAACCTGACCTTCTCTTCATAACTTCACCAACACCTTTGATCTTTTCCCCACTTTTTAGGGGTATTTGGGCTATGCCCATTCTAACTTTTTCATGGGATAGGGGGATGAAACTAGTTGATGTTCTAAAGAGGCTGGCCCCTCCACATTTCAGGACTTATCTAGTTCAGGAATCCATTTGGAGGCTGTAGGTTTCTGGAAAGTTACCCTCGTGCATGGAACCTTTGTAGAATCTTATATAATGCCCCAGGTATTCTTTAGGATTGGCAAGAATGGTTTTGGTTGAGGCAAAGTTATGATAAGTAGCAATGTTTAACTGAAGCTTGCATAAAAGTGACCTCAAGAGTAGCCCCTTGACTCTATTTGAACTCGCTCAGCCACTGATACCTTATTAGTTACACTTCTTTTCTCCCTTTGGGTCAGGATGGCATCGTTGATCACATGGTACCAGGGCCAGGCTCATCACCCATGCTGCCAGGGAGACTTTCATCCCTGGATGTCATGTCCCACATAGTGGGGAGGGCAATGGTTTCACTTGTAGAGTTGAGTTTAGAGATAGAGAGCCCATATCTGAGCAATGAAGGAGATCCTCCAGAAGTAATCTTAGGTATACCTATACATAGGCTAAGCTTCTCTACTACATACATAAGTTTCACAGGAGCAAGTCTCAAGATTAAGGGCTTGGCCTATTGATTGGGTGTCACTAATGTTTGCCACAGTATCCACGGTTTCCTCAGTGGTAAAGTTTAATAGTTCTATATACTTTCTCCCATCCATCAAAGGACTTTGCCAATACTTTTTGATTATCTGCTTAATACAATACACTTTGGGATGTATCCAGGCATTACATGAAGGTATACAGGATTAAAGGCTCTCATTCTTATTCTGGGCTCCCTGTATTTGGATAGTTTAAATGATCTATCCAGGCAGGTTGAGTGTATTATGTGCTACAGAAAATATAGATTCTGGACAAAATAAACCTTTCTTCCTTTGGTCTAAAGAGTAGGTAAAATTCTAAAATATGGATGAGGTCTTCCTTACCCTTGTATTATGAATTGGCTTAATCTCAATGTGACTGGCTTCATTCTTATCTCTAAATACCATGTTATACAAAAATAAAACAACCTCTCAAAATCCAGAATTAACACTTACCACTCTGGACTGAATGTGACTGTTATAAGGGTTTACAATCTAGGCCCCAATATTCTTATAAGCTTTTTCTAAATGAAATCATACAATATTTGCTCTTTTGTTTCTGGCTTATTTTTATTTTTCACATGGGCAGGCACTGGGGATCGAATCCGGGTCTCCGGCATGGCAGGTGAGAATTCTGCCACTGAGTCAATATCGCCCTGCCCTGTTTCTGGCTTATTTTGCCTCACCAAATTCACAGGTTCACTCACATTATTGCATGGCTCACAACATCATTCCTTTTTGCAGTAGCACAATGTTCGATCATATGTATACACCACCATTCACCAATCTACTTCTCAGTCAGTGCATTGTTCACACATCTCCATCTATTGGGCCTCATGTATAAGGTCCAAAGTCAACAGTCCATTAACACTTTTCAATGGATAATTTCATTGTTCACAAAGAAAGATAATCGATATATACACCTTCACCAAAAGCAAATCTCACCCCTAAAACATGTCCTTTCCCCCCATTATTACACCTGGTATTGCTGTGGTACTGTTGATGTTTTCCTGTTAAACAGCCCATAGCACGCAATAGCAGTTTTTCACCTATAGCCTGATATTGTGCACTTTTTGTACAAGACTAATACCTTTGCAGTAGTTTATTCAAGAACTTATTTATATTTATAGTGTTAAACAGTGGGACACATGAGTCTATACAACCCCTTTCAATCATGTCCCCCTTCAATATGGAATATTACTTATGACCCAGTAGTGAACTATTGTGCCTTCACTTCTATCTATTCCCTTATAATTAAGTTCAACCTCATTAGCTAACTGTTTTACCCATCTCAAGCTTTTGTGCATCTCTGTATATTCTGTATAAGCCTCTGATTTTACCTTTACCATGGTCATAAAAGTGGAGTCATATAGTATCTGTCCTTTTGTATCTGTCTTATTTTACTCAGCATTATGTCCTCAAGGCTCATCCATCTGGTCATGTGCTTCGGGACGTCATTTCATATTACCGATGCGTAACATTCCATTGTATGTATATGTCATATTTTGTTAACCCACTAGTCTGCCGATGGGCCCTTATATTGTTTCCATCTTTTGGCAATTGGGAATAATGTTGCTATGTGCACTGGTGTGCAAATGTGTGTGTCACTGCTTTCAGCTCTCCTGTGCATATACTGAGTAGTGGTATTGCCGGGTCATAAGGCAACTTTATGTTTTCTGAGGCACTGCCAGACTGTCTTCCATAGCAGCTGTATCATTTACATTCCCACCAGCAGTGCATAAATGTCTCAATTTCTCTACATCCTCTCCAATATTTTTAGTTCCCTGTTTTTTAATAGCAGCCATTCTTTTTTCTTTTTTGAAACTTTCATCATTGTCTATTTGAAACCATTTATTTTTTGTTCCCCCTATTATTTATTTTTAATCCATATATTTTATTCATCTGTCCATACCATAAATAAAAGGAGCATCAGACGCAAGGTTTTCACAATCACAGTCATATTGTGAAAGCTATATCATTATACAATCATCTTCAAGAAACATGGCTACTGGAACACGGCTCTATAGTTTCAGGCACTTCCCTCTAGCCTAACACACCTTAATCTAAAAAGGGGATATCTATATAATGTGTGTATTAGTTAGGATTCTCCAGAGAAACAGAATCAACAGGGAACACTCGCAAACATAAAATTTATAAGTGTCTCATGTGACATGGGAATGCAGAGTCCAAAATCTGCAGGGCAGGCTGTGAAGCCGACGATTCCAATGGAGGGTCTGGACAAACTCCACAGGAGAGGCTCACCAGCAGAGACAAAAAGAACCTGTCTCTTCTGAATCCTCCTTAAAAGGCTTCTAGTGATCAGATTAAGCATTACTCATTGCAGAAGACACTCCCCTTTGGCTGATTACAAATGGAATCAGCTGCAAATGCAGCTGACATGATCATGATTTAATTCTATGAAATGTTCTCATTGCAACAGACAGACCAGCACTTGCCCAACCAGACAAACAGCTACCACCACTTGGCCAAGTTGATACATGAACCTAACCATGACAATGTGTAACCTAACCTCTCGACTGTTTGAAATCTTTCAGCCACTGACACTTTATTTTGTATCATTTCTCTCTTTCCCCTTTCAGTAGAGAAGGCTTTCTCAATTCCTTGATGTTAAGTCCCAGTTCATTCTAGGATATCTGTCCCACATTGCCAGAGAGGTTTACACCCCTGGGAGTTATGTCCCATGTAGAGAGGGGGAGGGCAGTGAGTTTGCTTGCCAAGTTGGCTGAGAGAGAGAGAGAGAGAGGCCACATCTGAGCAACAAAAGAGGTTCTCTAGGGGTGACTCTTAGACCTAATTTTAAGTAGGCTTAGTCTATCCTTTGTGGAGATAATTTTCATATGAACAAACCTCAAGATTGAGGGCCTGGCCTATTGATTTTGTTGTCCCCACTGCTTGCAAGAATATCAGGAGTTCTCCAAACGGGAAAGTTTAATTTTCCCTCTTTCCCGCTATACCCCCCAAGGGGACTTTACAAACACTTTTGTGTTCACTGTGAAACCATTTTTATCATCCTACAAAAAACTCATACTCATTAAGCAATAACCCCCTAACCCTTCAGCCCCTAGGCCCTGGTAACCACTACTCTACTTTCTGTTTCTATGAATTTACTTATTCTAAGTATAGCATATAAATGAAGTCATATAGTATTTGTCCTTATGTTTATGGCTTTTTTCACCCAACATGATGTCTTTAAGTTTCATCTAGGTTGTAGTATGAATATGGCTGGAAATGTATACACCACATTTTGTTTATCCATTCTTCTGCTGATGAATATTTGGGTTGCTTCCTTTTGGCTACTGTGAATATCGCTGCTGAGAACATTGGCATTCAAGCTCTGTTCCAGTCCCTGCTTACAGTTCTTTTGGGTATATACCTGGAAGTGGAATTACATGGCCATAGGATAATTCTTTGTTTAACTTTCTGAAAAACTGCCCAACTGTTCCACAGTGGCTTCCCCGTTTTATATCCCCACCAACAATGTACAAGTCCCTATTTTTATGTATCCTTGATACCACCTGTTTTTTTAATATTAGCCATCCTAGTGGGTGTGCAGTAGTATCTCATTGTGGTTCTGAATTGTATTTCCTTAATGGCTAATAATGTTGAACATCTTTTCATGTGCTTATTGGCCATTCATATATTTACTTTGAAGAAATGTCTATTCAAATCCTTTGCCCAAATTAAATTTTTTGTTTGCTTGTCACTTTGTTGTTGAATTTTAACAGTTCTTTTCATATTCTGGATATTTAAACCCTAACAAGAGTTATTATTCCCAAACATTTTCTCCCATTCTGTAGGTTGTCCTTTCACATTTCTTTTTTTTTTATTTATATTTTATTTGATATATAACCACATACAAACATAAATATTCTTATCATATGATCATTCCATTCTTGTTATATAATCAATAACTCACACTATCATCACATAGCTATATATTCATCATCATGATCATTTCTTAGAACATCTGCATCAATTCAGAAAAAGCAATAAAAAGAAAACAGAAAAAAATTCAAACATACCATACCCTTTACCCCTCCCCTTCACCGATCACCCGCATTTCAATCTACTAAATTTATTTTAACATTTGTTGTCCCTATTATTTATTTATTTTTAATCCATATGTTTTACTTGTCCGTTGATAAGGTAGACAAAAGGAGCATCAGACACAAGGCTCTCACAACACACAGTCACACTGCGACAACCATATCATCATATAATTATCTTCAAGAAACATGGCCACCAGAGCACAGCTCCACATTTGCAGGCAGTTCCCTCCAGCCTCTCCATTACACCTTAACTAAACAGGTGATATCTCTTTAATGCTTAATAATAACCTCCAGGATAACCTCTCGACTCTGTTTAGAATCTCTTAGCCATTGACACTTTGTCTCATTTCGCTCTTCCCCCTTTTGATCGAGAAGGCTTTCTCAATCCCTTGATGCTGAGTTCCAACTCATTCTAGGATTTCTATCCCACGTTGCCAGGAAGGTCCACACCCCTGGGAGTCATGTCCCATGTAGACGGGGGAAGGCAGTGAGTTTGCTTGTTGTGTTGGCTGGAGAGAGAGGCCACATCTGAGCAACAAAAGAGGTTCTCTTGCGGGTGACTGTTAGGCCTAGTTTTAAGTAGGTTTGACCTATCCTTTGTGTGGTTAAGTTTCATATGAAGAAACCCCAAGATTGGGGGCTCAGCCTATTGCTTTGGCTGTCCCCACTGCCTGTGAGAATATCAAGAATTCTCCACTTGGGGAAGTTGAATTTTAACCCTTTAATAGCAGCCATTTTTATAGGTGTGAGCTGGTATCTCACTGTGGTCTTGATCTGCATTTCCCTTATATCTAATGAGAATGAGCATCTCTTCATGCTCTTAATGTGCTTTTAAGCCATCTGTACTTACTCTTCAGAAGAATGTCTATTCAGGTCTTTAGCCCGTTTTATAATTGGGTTGTTTGATCTTTTGTTGTTGAGTTGTATGATTTCTTAAGGTATACAGGATATCAAACCTTTATCCAATGTGTGATTTCCAAATAATTTCTCCCATTGAGTTGGCTGCCTCTTCACCATTTTGGCAAAGTCTTTTGAGGCGCAAAAGCATTTGATTTTGAGGAGTTTCCATCTATCTATTTTTTCTAAAAATAGAGGAAACAAAGGCTAAAATATATTGGGTAGATGGAAATATGAGCAGTCAATGAGAGGGCGAGGTAAGGGGTATGGCATGTATGAGTTTTTCCTTTTTTCCTTTTATTTCTTTTTCTGAATTGATGCAAATATTCTAAGAAATGATCATGGTGATGAACATACAACTATGTGATGATATTGTGAGTTAATGATTATATACCAAGAATAGAATGATCATATTGTAAGAATATTTGCGTTTGTTTGTTACGTTTAAAAAAAATTAAAAAAAAAAAGACATCTATTTTTTCTCTTGTTGCTCATGCTTTGGGTGTAAAGTTTATGAAGCTAACTCCTATTACCAGGTCTTGAAGATGTTTCCCTACATTTTCTTCTAGGAGCTTTATTGTACTGGTTCTTATATTTAGGTGTTTGATCCAATTTGAGTGAATTTTTGTATAAGGTGTAAGGTAAGGGTCCTTTTTTCATTCTTCTGGTATTGATATCCAGTTCTCCCATGCCCAGTTATTGAAAAGATTATTTTGTCCCAGTTCAGTGGATTTGGGGGCTTTGTTGAAGATCAGTTTACCATAGATTTGGTGGTTTGTTTCTGTGCTCTTAATTTGATTCCACTGGCCAATACTTCTATCTTTGTGCTAGTACCATGCTGTTTTGACCACTGTGGCTTTATAATAAGTTTTAAAATCAGGGAGTACTAAACCTCACACTTCATTTTTTTTTTTAGGATGCTTTTTGCTATTTGGGGTCTCTTTCCCATCTGGATTAATTTTGTAACTAGCTTTTCCAAGTCTTCAAAGTAGGTAGTTGGAATTTTTATTGGTATTGCATTGAATCTATAGATCAATTTGGATAGAATTGACATCTTAACTACATTTAACCTTCCTATCTATGAGCATGGAATGTCTTTCCACCTATTTATACCTTCTTTGATTTATTTTAGCAGTTATGTAGTTTTCTGTGTACAAGTTCTTTACATCCCCAGTTAAATTCATTACTAGGTATTTAATTATTTTAGTTGCTATACCGAATGTAATTTTTTCCTTAATTGACTCCTTGGTTAGGTCATTGCTTGTGTATAGAAACATAATTGATTTTTGCACATTAATTTTATAACTATGACAGTGCTGAATTTATTAGCTCACGTAACTTTGTTGTAGATTTCTCAGGATTTTCCAAGTATAGTATCATATCATCTGCAAATAATGAAAGTTTTACTTCTTCCTTTCCAAAGGAAAAATAATTTCCCTTGGAATTATTTCTTTTTCCAGCTTGATTGCTCTAGCAAGAACTTATAATGCAATGTTGAATAATACTGGTGACAGAGCGCATCCTTGTCTCATTCCTGATCTTAGGGGGAAAGCTTTCAGTCTCTTGCCATTGAGTACAATGTTGGCTATGGGTTTTTCACCTATACCCTTTATCATATTTAGGAGATTACCTTTGATTCCTACCTGTTAAAGCGTTTTATCAGAAAAGGATGCTGATTTTTTTAAAATGGTTTTTCAGCATCAACTGAGATGATCACATGGTTTTTCCCTTTCAGTTTGTTAATGTGCTGTATTACATTAACTGATTCTCTTGAACCATCCTTGTGTTTGTGGTATAAATCCTACTTGGTTGTGGAGTATAATTCTTTTAATGTGCTGCTGAATTTGATTCGGTAATATTTTGTTGAGAATTTTTGCATTTATGTTTATTAGAGAGAGTGGATTATAGCTTAGAGAAAGCTTAAAAAAGCTTTCTTGTAGCATCTTTACCCCATTTTGGTATTAAGGTGATGTTAGCCTCATAAAATGAATTAGGTAGTATTCATTTCTCCTCAATTTTTTGGAAAAGTTTGAGCAGAATTGGTGTTAGTTGTTTTTGTAATGTTTGACAAAATTCCACTGTGAAGCCATCTGACCCAGGGTTTTTCTATGTAGGAAGATTTTTGATGACTGATTGAATCTCTTTATATGTGATTGGTTTGTTGAGATCTTCTATTTCTTCTTGAGTCAGTGTAGCTTGTTTGTACGTTTCCAGAAATTCATCCATTTCACCTAAGTTGTCTAGATTGTTGGCATATAGTTGTTCATATTATCCTTTTATGATTTTTTACTTCTTCACAGTATGTGGTAATGACCCCCCTCTCATTTCTGATTTTATTTGCATTCTCTCTCTTTTTTCTTTGTCAGCCTTGCTAGTGGCTTATTGCTTCTATTGATTTTCTCAAATAACCAACTTGTGGTTTTATTGATCCTGTCTATTCTTTTGTTCTCTCATTCATTTAATTCTAATCATTGTTATTTCTCTTCTTCTATATGCTTTGGGGTTAGTTTGCTGTTCTTACTCAAGTTCTTCCAGGTGTGCTGTTAAGTCCTTGATTTTTGCTCTTTCTTGTTTCTTAATATAGGCATTTAGGGCAATAAATTTCCCTCTCAGCACAGCTTTTGCCATGTCCCATAAGTTCTGATATGTTGTATTCTCATTTTCATTCACTTCTAGAGAGATACCAATTTCTCTAACAATTTCTTCTTTGACCCACTCATTCTTTAAGAGTGTGTTGTTTAATCTCCATACGTTTGTGAAAGTTCCCATTCTTAGGTGGTTATTGATTTACAGCATCATTCCATTGTGATCAGAGAAAGTGTTTTGAATAACTTCAATGTTTTTAAATTAATAAAGACCTGTTTTGTGCCCCAGCATATGATCTATCCTGGAGAATGTTCCACAAGCACTAGAGAAGAATGTATATCCTGGTATTTGGGGGCATAATGACCTTTGGTTTTGCCAATGTCTGTCTCATGTACTTTGGAGCTCCCTGATTGGGAGCACAGGCATTTATGTTATTTCTTCTTGGTTGATGGTCCCTTTTACTAATATATATAGTGCCCTTCTTTGTCTCATATGATGTCTTTATATTTAAAGTCTATTTTTTCTGATATTAGAATCGCTACTCATGCTTTCTTTTTGTTACAGCTTGTGTGGAATATCTTTTTCCATTCTTTCACTTTCAATCTATTTGTATCCTTGGGTCTAAGATGAGTCTCTTGTAAGCAGCATATAGCTGGATTGTATTTCTCAATCCATTCTGCCAAACTATATCTTTTAATTGGTAAGTTTAGTCCATTAACATTCAAAGTTATTACTCTAAAGGCATTTCTTGAATCTACCATCTAGACCTCCCTGTCTTTTTTTTTTCAACCAGCAGAACTCCCCTTAGTATTTCTTGTAGGGCCAGTCTCTTGCTGACAAAATCTCTTAGCATTTGTTTGTCTGTGAAAATTTTAATTTCACCCTCAGATTTTCTTTTGTACTTTCTTTTTTAAAATTTATTTATTAATTTAAAAAATTTAACAACAAACTAAAACATTAACATGTGATCATTTTGTTCTACATATATAATCAGTAATTCACAATACCATCACTAAGTTGCATAGTCATCATTTCTTAGAACATTTGCATCAATTCAGAAAAAGAAATAAAAAGACAATAGAAAAAGAAATAAAATGAAAACAGAAAAAAAAAAAGATTATACATACCATACCCCTTACCCCTTGCTTTCATTGATCAGTAGCATTTCAAACTAAATTTATTTTAACATTTGTTCCCCCTATTATTTATTTTTATCCCATATATTCTACTTGTCTGTTGACTAGGTAGATAAAAGGAGCATCAGACACAAGGTTTTCACAGTCACATTGTGAAAGCTATATCATTATTCAATCATCATCAAGAAACATGGCTACTGGAACACAGCTCTATATTTTCAGGCAGTTCCCTCCAGCCTCTCCATTACATCTTGAATAACAAGGTGATATCTATTTAATGCATAAGAATAACCTCCAGTATAACCTCTCGACTCTGTTTGGAATCTCTCAGCCACTGACACTGTCTCATTTTACTCTTCCCCCTTTTGGTCGAGAAGGTTTTCTCAATCCCTTGATGCTGAGTCTCAGCTCATTTTAGGATTTCTGTCCCATGTTGCCAGAAAGGTCCATGCCCCTGGGAGTCATGTCCCACGTAGACAGAGGAAAGGTGGTGAGTTTGCTTTTTGTATTGGCTGGAGAGAGAGGCCACATCTGAGCATCAAAAGAGGCTCTCTTGGGGGTGACTCTTAGGCCTAAATTTTAAGTAGATTTGACCTATCCTTTGTGGGGTTAAGTTTCATATGAACAAACCCCAAGACTCGGGGCTCAGCCTATACCTTTGGTTGTCCGCACTGCTTGTGAGAATATCAAGAATTCAACTTGGGGAAGTTGAATTTCTCCCCATTCTCACCATTACCCGAAGGGGACTCTGCAAATACTGTTTCACTCAATGATCGAATCACTCTGGGATTCATCAGGGCATCACTCTGGACAAACCAACAAAATCTCATGTCCTTTCCAAGATTCCAAGCACTTATGGTGTTCAATCAAGCTATCTACATACGTTATATTAGGAAATGCACTAGTCAAAATATAAATTTTGTACCAAATAAACATTTTTTTGCTTTAGTCTCACACATAACGTGAAATTTTTAAATATTAATTACCATCTATTTTCAGCACCCTGCAGTGATGACATTCCTTTGTTCTTCCTCATGCATATTTTTAAAATTTGTACATTTAGTCACTACTATTATACACTCTAGGCATTCCTAGATTATGCCATCTCAATCTTTAACGTCTATCTTTCTTTCTGATAACAATTTGGCTGGGTACAGAATTCTTGGCTGGAAGTCTTTCCTTTTCAGGATCTTCAATATATTATATCACTGCCTTCTTGCTTCCATATACCAGTTGAGTAGTTAAATTCAGTCTGATGTGGTTTCCCTTGGATGTAGTACATTGTTTTTCTCTTGCCACTTTCAGGATTTTCTGCTTCTCTTCAACATTTGACAGATTAGTATATGTCTTGGGGAAGTTCCATTTGGATTTATTCTATTTGGAGTTCATTAGGCTTCTTTGATTTGCATATTTATGTCTTTTATAAAAGTTGGGAAGTTTTCCCCCATTATATCCTCCACTAATTTTTCTACCCCTTTACTTTTCTATTCTCCTTCTGGGACACTGATATTCTTATATTTGTGCACTTTGTCTTGTTCATCATTTCCCTGAGATCCAATTCAAATTTTTCTGTCTTTTTTGTCATTTGCTCTTTTATGTGTTCAAAATCTGCTGTCCAGTCTTTCATTTCACTTATTCTTTCTTCTGCCTCTTCAAATCTGCTGTTGTGTGTCTCTAGATATTTTTTATTTGGTCTACAGCATCTTTTATCTCTGTGATAGCTGGTATTTTCTATTTATTCTTTCAAATTCCTCTTGATGCTCTTTTAGGGTCTTCTTGATCTCCTTTATGTCATTAGCCATCTCACTGATTTTATTTAGTAGAGTTATTTAAACATCTTCGATTAGTTGTTCCAAAGTCTGTGTCTCTTCTGGTGTTTTAATTTGGTCATTAGACTGGGCTATATCTGTCTGTATCTTCATATGGTTAATGACCTTCTGTTGTCTTTGTGGCATGTATATATCTTGATAGGTTTAGTTTGGAAGTTGACTTCCTTCAGTAGTCTAAAGCTTTATATTTGCAGGATGAGTGTGAAGCAGGATGTGGGGCATGGGAAAGGGCACAATAGTGCAGAGGCAGATTGTAGAATAGGTATATGCACAGGTCAGAGAAACTACATTGGTACCTGTGTGAGGTGTGGGGTGCAGGGTTGTAGAGGTGCAGTGCAGTGGCTGTGGGGCCAAGCTTCAGTTCAGGCAGGCCTTGGGATGCAGGTGCAGGGTGCAGCTTGGGGGACACAGAGGTATGGCATGGTGGGAGGTGGATGGGGGCTTGTGTGGATTTGCTGGGGCTGGAATATGGGTAGAATGCAGGTGGGGGGAGGGCAAGGTGTGAATGTGTCCTCACATATGGGAGGGGTCCAGGGGGGATGGGATGCAGATGTTTGAGTGTGTAATAAGGGCAAAGGTTGTGGAGATCGTGGGATGTGTATCACGGGTGGGTGATGATGGGTGGGGAGGGCTGTAGTGCAGGTGTGCATGCATGTGCAGTGCGGGGACTATGTAGCACAAATGCATGAGAGCACCTGCCTTGTGTGGGATGGTGGGGGTGGGGCAAGGGTGTGCACCTGTGCACTGTAAGGGGATTGGGTGCAGGGTCAAGAGATCAGTGCATGGATACATGGGTGACCAGCAAGGAGGATATGACTGTGTGTATGTGTAGGTCTGGGGGGGCAGGGCCCTGGTGTGCATGTGTGCAGAGATCAGGGTGAGACTGCACTTCTGTGGGCTGGGGGTGGGTGTGGCTTGGATATGCAGGCCAGTGCTTACCCAGAGTTGAGTGGGCATGGCATGAGTGGGCATGTGCACATGCATGGGTCTACAGGACTGAATACTGATGTGAACATACGTAGAACTCAGAGGGATAGGGTGGGGTTGCATGACTTCATGGACTGGGTGTGAGTGTGTCTGGGTATGAAGGTGAGTGCTTGCAGGGTCGGGGTAGGTGGGGACCAAGTGGCTGGACATGGATGCATGAATCTCAGGAGTGGGGGGACTGTGCATTTGCGCGGGAGAGGTGAGTCAGGTTGTGACAGGCCTGCGCACATTTGCGGGGTGGGGGTGTGGGGTGGGGATGTGGAGGGAGGGGGTCAGGGCTTGGAGCATGGTGAGGGAGTCGGTGATGGGGTTCAGGTGTGTGAGGTATAGGAGAAGTTGTGGGGTGTGGGCGGCATGCATGAGAGTATCACGTTCAAGGAAATGGCTTAGCTTACTTGCCCCCATCTCCCTCTCCGTGTACTCTTGATGGCTCTGGGTCTCCATTGGAAAGGGGCGCATTAGGCTGTTTGCACTAAGCTGGCAGGTCTCTGGTTTTCTGTGTCTCAATTCTACTGCTTTTTCAACCAGGACCTCCCTATGTGGTATAGAAGAACCTCCCAGATCACTCACACCCTGGAATCGCTGACACAGTAGTGTTTCTGTCATTTCTCTAGCTGTTCCTTGGAGCAGGGGTAAACTCGACCTATCCTATTCTGCCGTCTTCCTGGAACCTCCTGGTCTGCCTATTATTTACCATTGAGTCCACATAGCCAATCTACGTCTCTAACCTCATAAGACTCTGACCAAAAGAGAAGCAAAGGTGGTGACTCCTCTGTTCTACGGTTGTGAGGTTTGCAACTAGTAATGAATCCACACTGTTAGCTAGTTAGCTTCATTTTGTTCCTTGATCAAAAGTGTTTACAAAATCTAGTCAATCATTAGACCAACACTATCTCACAAGAAAGACCATGCAGGAGTTTCTGAATGGATTACTGGAAATCCATCTCTATGGCTGGAAACAATTCTAGTGCATGTCTTTCTGATGGCCTAAAGCTGTACTGTACAGCCACTATCCACATATGGTTATTTACTCAAAATAAAAAAGTCAAAATTTTTATTAATTCAGCTGCACTTGTAGCTAGAGGCTGTTATGGTGAACAGCATAGATATAGAACACTTCCAACATCACAGAATGTTCTCTTAGACAATGCGGTATAAAATGTCATTTCCACATATTATGGATAGCACATGATTTTTGGATTTGATCCTACTATTGCAGGCCCAATGTTTGAGGGTAAGACAAGCACAGAAAATACATCAGAATAAATATATGTCTAAAGGACAGGGTGAAAGAGAAAAATGAGGCTCTGATTACAAAGAGCTCGCAAAAGAATACTGTGAAGACACATGAAGTTTAACATTAGCCAAAAGACATGAACTGTCAAGTCAAGAAAGAAAAGCAAAGAAGAAAATTAAGATATGAGAAGTGGAGATAACCTGCACAGCTGGGGAAAAGGGACAAAGACCAAAATGGTCAGTTTTATGATAATATCCATAATTTTAAACTATCTTCCCAAATATCATGTGGAAAAAAATGCATGGCTATTTTTTAGAACTCTGAAGAGCATATTCACATACAGAGATTAACAGCATCAATAGTACCTACCATGAAACATAAAAAAATACCTTATTCATTCACAGCCATTAACCAATAGTATCTGCACAGAGATTACACCTACATATATATTTTTTATATATATAAGCATTGAAACACTTGCAAAGAATAAGTCCTAATCATCTTGTTAAAACTTAAAAATTTGGGGTACCTTCATATTTTGGGTCCTACATGTTCAGGAAATTTATAAAGTAGTTTAAATGTAAAGAGCACTCAAACAAAACTTAATAGGGTAGAATATAAATGCTTAGTATATGAAGTGTGTTATTAAGTGATATATTAAAAATCAAAGTAGTAAAGAGAACATCACTGCTTTATTAGTCTGTCCCTCTCCTCACTAAAGCCATTTGTCTAATAGCCCCAAATTTTTTTTTAAACTTCAGTCAGCAGAAATCGGCCAAACTTGAAATCTTGCACCATAGACTCAACTAATTTTCTTATCAGAGTTTGATTTATTCTAGTGTATTTCACTCCCAGAATTAAACCTTTCAATGGTACCAAAGCATTCTTATACCTTTCTAATATTGATTAAGATGGATAAAGCTGTAAAATACCAGTATTAATCCCATATATTAATATTATTTAAATTTGCTGTCATAAATAAACTTATAAACTGACCCTCATTAAATTTGTTTCCTTTTCTCCTAATCAATCAATCAGTCAATCAATCAATCAATAGAGAGAGAAACAGAAAGAGAGAGAGAGAAGAAAATAAAGAAGAGTTCAGGGTTGGGGGAGTGTCCAGAATGGAAAAGAATAGCTAAAACTATATTTAGGATTGATTTCTATCTCTGTATCTGCAAACTAATCCCATGAGAGTCTTTAACGTTACCAGGTAATCACACTGTCTGAAAGATGTACCACTCTTCATAACTACCCACACTCATGCTCTGCACTGTGCTTTTTGATACCCTCTCATCACCTTCAGGTCTTTCCTCCATTTATCAATCATCCTTTTCCCCTTAAATCTTTAGCCTCTTGTACCCTATTGACTTATTTCTCTTCCATCACCCACTTCACTGGCTTCTCTTCCTCCACTTACTCCTAAAATGTTGATGAGTTCCAGAATTCTATGGTCAATCCTTTCTCCTCTTTATAAAATTCACTCTTAGAAACAGTATTCACTCATATATATTCAATCTCAGCTACATCCTATATTTGGATCACTCCAGCTAGCTGGACTTTTCTTCCAATTCTCCATCGAAGTACTGTAAAGGACCTCAAACTCAGAACATTCAAAAAGCAATTCATCATCTTTCTCCCTCTAAAACTTACTTTTCCTCACTAATTGTAGATGCTATATTAGTAGAACCACCTGTCCAAGCCAGAAATGTGATGGATCATTGAATTTTCTCTTTTGCTCATCCTCACATCCAATTAATCATCAAGCTCATCAAGTTCCACCTCAATTATTTCACATAATTATTTTCTTTTCTCCATCACTATCGACATTTCTTTAGCGCCTTAAAATCCCTTGCCCAATGATTGCAATAACTTCTTTCCTCTCTAATCCCCACTAATCTAAGTTATATTTCATTTGGTTTGCTAAGTGACCTTTTTCAAGTACAAATTAAATCACTTCACCTTTCCTGCCCCTAGCACAATTAAAAACTTCAATGGTTTTGACCTATAGCACACAATTCAAAGATCTTTATGTGGCATCCTAGGCCATTCGTACCTTACCTCTTCTAACATGGCTATATCTTCTCTATGGAAGGAACTCATTAAAGACAAAGACCTTGCCTTGTTCTTCTTTATGTAATAAACACAGGGTCTGATTTGTAACAGGCTTTCACTTAAAGTTGTTGTTGATGTTACTGAAACAGCAAACAGTTTTATTCTTTTGTCTCCTTAAATGAGCAATTTCTGACCAATTTTATCTAGCTTTCTAACAAGGTTTAATCTGAAACACACATGTAAAATGGGGGGAAAATGTTTGTATTTGTTTCATGGAGCCAAGGCCAAACAATAGAAGATGACCTAGCAAAAACCTGGCATATATGGACAAATGTGTGTACACATATGATGCATTACACTCATAGCTTTATATTTATATAAATATAAATATAATACAGTCAGTAGATACTTAGAAACTATGTAGGGTCACATGATTTTGACTCCATCACAAAAGTCTGCTTACAGAGACAAAATTATCCACATGAACAAGTTTAGTAGACAGGACATTTTATGAACCTTAAAAGTTCATTATCTTTATGGATAAAAAGACCAAAAATATGCTCTTGTGGATAGTGCAATTTTCATATAACAAAAACAGAACATTGCAATGGAAAGAAGGGTCAGAAAAATAAAGAAAAATTATTGCTTAAACATTTTTTTTGAAGTAGGCCAGTCATTAATTCGCAGTGATTGTTCCAATCACTGCGAATAATTATTTAAACTTACCTGATTATTATATGCATCAGGTGCAAGTTTCTTGTATGTTGGTGCCATAAGAGTGGACAGGTTTTGCAAATGAGATTCCAGTTTTTCCTCCTGTACAAAATAAATAATTCAAAATATTAAATCCTAAACCTATTCTCTCTATATATGTCAGAGGTTATCAGATTTTTTCCTTTACATTTTGGATCCAAATCACAATATATATATTGCCTTTCATACTAAGTAACTAAAGAATCTTAAAAATATGACTATTTCTAAGTGAAACATATAGATCATTGCCTATTTTGTGCATTATATTAAATATCTAGCAATTTGGTATTGTCATAAGATTAAGTGATTTTCTATTTTGCATTCACATATTTGGCATTTCCTAAATATAAGCCTGTTCTGTGGGTGGGGTTAGAAGATTGGAGCCATATGATGTTAATAAGGTCACATCTACTCTGTCTGTCCAATTAGCTGCCAAGGAAGGTGAACTACTGAAAGAATTTGCTTGACTTAATTTGTCTATTTCAATCTTAATGTTTAAAACTGTTACAAAAATAGCATTTCAAAAGTTTACACAGACTCTCCATAGAAAAAATAAAAAGAATTGCGTGCTTCAAATATAGATAAAATTCTCAGAGCTACAGAATGGTTATATATATATAGCATGGTTCATAAAATGTATTTGAAAGGAGAAATGCTCAGTTCATACTCTCCCATCCCATGGAGAATAGATTTTCCAAGTAATATATGGCTTTTAAAATGTTAGATGATAACATTCAGTTGTTTTATTCATACTTAGAAATTTTCACTTCAGATTGATATTTCTCTTTTAAAAAGTCTTGGGAGATACAACTAGCTAGCATGGATTTACCTGATCACATTTAGAAGGGGAACAGGATTCTGAGCAGACCATTCTACTTAACTGAGAGAGGAACGTTACTAGTCATCCCCTGGAGAGCGATGAAATGAAATTGTCATGAAAAAAATCTCTCCAGTGTGGGAAATGAAACAGGTTGACAGGATGTAGAACTACTACTTTTCATTGGCTTAATTAAATATTCACGGTTTTATCGTATGAAAAGAGGGCATTTAAGTATATTTAACTAATATAGTTTACTACCGAAAACATTATGATCCTTCGGAAAAAAGTTTATATTGTGACTTTGAGTTTTTGCACTTTATTATGCTCTTACTTACTATTATAATCATAAATAGGTAAGTGAAGAGTTCAATTTTTCATTTAGGGGGATACATCAATATTATCCACAGTATAACTGTATACTTCAATTGTACTTAAAATGAAAGATAAGACTAAAATTTGGTCATATCTAAAGGCTAAGTATACTGAGGTTTTCTGATGATTAAGATAGCCTATTCTAGACCACATGCTGCTCAAAAGTTGTAAAAATTGAAATTAATCTGCAAGTTATATTTTGAGAAATATATAATTTTTAATAAAAGCTAAAGTAGTGATAAGTCTATCACTGTTCATTTATGTATTTGCAGATTTTCACTAAAATCTGAATATGTTTTAGTTATTTGAATGCATTCATAAAGGAACTTTAAGCTATCTAAATCTTATGGCACATAAATGTGACTAGAAATAATCTTTTCTGAATATGGTAGTCATGAATATGACTTTCATAATTCAGATTTAAAAGAGGAAAGATATTTCCAATTCTCATTTAGCTTTAACGCTAAGATGGCAGCACTTTAAATTCTGGAATTGACAATAGCAAAAAGAGTAAGTGTAAGAGGCTACAGGTAGGGTTTATGTTGCTTAAACTTTACCTATTACTTTGGCGTAAGATAGCTGCTAGACTAACATTTTACAAAATTACAACGTGTATCTACACTTTAGCCAAACTTTTGAATCATCTGAGATTAAACTCTCCTGTCTTTTAATGAGTGTTTACAGAATATATCATATTATTAATTTCATTTGTGCACATCAATTCTCTATGAATAACAACCTTATGTATCAGGAAGTAAACCAACCTCTTTTGGATCATCCCCAAGCAGCTTAAATTTTCTTGGGATCTTGCTTCTGGCAAACTTACATCCATTGTAGTACATGCTCCATGAACAACCAAAAGAAAAAGAGGCACCACAGGTCTCTGGGTCCAGCCCCTGACAGGCACAGGTTCTCCTGAGAAATCAAAGGAGTACTTTTATGACTATGGGCAAAATTGTCTGGGTTGCCAATCTCACAGTCTGGGTGTCTATATCAATAATTAGTGCTAAATAAGTATGAAAGATGTCTAATCTAACTATATAGCAAACTGTGGCATAACCACAGAAAGAAAAGAAATATTCCAGTTGACTGTAAAACAAGATTAGAAAAAATTATTACAGTATAACACACATACAGAAAAGAATATATAATTATACTGTTCAAACATTTTCACTTACAGAAAAGTACATAGAATTATACTGTTCAAAAAATTTCACAAACAGAACATATTCAGGTAACTAGGACCCAAAGTAAAAAACAAACATTTACTAGCACCCTAGACACTTTTCACATACTTCCTTCCACACACTGTCACTCTCAGAGTAACTTCTATCACCACAAATTAGTTCTATTTTTATACTTGGTATAAATGTATATTTGATTTTATTTTATACCTATACTTATTTTATAGGCTTATTTGTGCTGGTTTATTTTGTTTTAACATTGTTTGACATATTCAACCATACTGTTTCATGTAGTTGTACTTTAATCACTTTCACTGAGTACAGTATTCCATTGTGTAAAAATACCAAAATTCAACCATTCTATCATTGATGGGCATTTGAGTGCCTTTAAGTTTTGGGCTAAAACATAGAATTATGACTTTACATTCCTTTTAAGATATATTCTAAGGGTCAAAATCAGATTAACAAGCAAAAGAACTGAAAAACAAAAAATGAAAAAACATACAAAAAATCTTAACTATATTCAGTAGTCTGATTATTAATACCAATATTGGTATTATATTGAAATTACCGTGTGTGTATATATACATACACTATATATATATATAGTAATATAAAGAAATAATTACATTAATGTCAAAAACTAAGATTTTAAGTGACATGAGAGAAGTATAAAAAATAATGAAATATTCTGTTATTTTAAAAATGAATAGAAAATAACAAGATGAACTCATGAGTTAAAAACTCAAATTTTAGGGGGAACAAATGTTAAAATAAATTTAGATTAAAATGCTAGTGATCAATGAAAGGGAGGGGTAGGAGGTATGGTATGTATGAATTTTTTTCTGTTGTCTTTTTATTTCTTTTTCTGAATTGATGCAAATGTTCCAAGAAATGATCATGATGATGAATATGCAACTATGTGATGATATTGTGAATTATTGATTATATATGTAGAATGGAATGATCATAAGTTAAGAATGTGTTTGTTTGTTGTTATAATTTTTTTAATTTAAAGATTAATAGGAAAATAAAATTAAAAAATCAAATTTTCTCTTTAAAAATATGTACTAAAAATATATATATATATTTACTTCCAATCTCTGCGCATTACCAAAAAAAACCTAAAAGTAATGATACTTCAATAGCAATGAGCACATCTAGACCAGACAGTGATCTCCAAATACCATTTCCCATTGAAATGAACATATGTTAAAATCCATGAGGTAATAATGATACTAAAAAGAAAGAACTCATTGATCATCTCTGGATGATTTTTAAGGCACCAATTCAATCATCTGAAATTTGACCTTTGTTTACAAACTACATTTAGTGGTAAGCAAACAATTCAAAGGAAAAGTTATTTAAAGAATTTCAGCTAGTAAATATAGAAGGAATGTTACAATTAGAAAATTGCCATAATGTAAATGCCAGTAAAAATAGCAGAGAAGGGTCTCTGAAAATTCTCTCCTCAATAAAAGCAACAAGAAAACAGACAAATATTGTCACTATCAACTTTTTCAGAAATCTGGAAATAATTTAAGACTTGCAACAATTGAAGGTCTGTTTCTTCAAGAAAAACAACTGAATCTCAGTAAGAACAGCAAGCTTCCATAATGTGCTGAGCTCCACTATAGCCCTGAAAACCAAAAGTGCTGAATTTATGGTGAAAACTAGCAGCCTGGTAGTCACTGAAAAGACAGAATGAGGTTGGAGATCCTTTGAAGCACCATCCCCAGAGACTTCCCAGTTCCCAGTCTGGAAGTTCCCTGGAATAACCCATGTGCAAAGCTGTTTCTGATCTGACTTGGAGCTCACCTAGTGCAAAGAGCCCTTTCCCAAAGCATATATGTTGAAATAAACAGAGGCAATTGCTGAACATTATAGTTGCCTGAGGTAGTAGATAATTGTTGTGGAAATCAATAAGCTAACCAAAACTTTAAAATAGAAGCCTGGAAATGAGATGTCCATAGGGTATGAAAAATACCAATGTATTTCAGGGAATTTGGATGGTTATGTTCATGCATAGGGCCATGCACATGCTGAAAAAGACCAAAGAAAGTCCTAATTCTAACTGCTGGCTAACCATTAGGCTCTGCACGTACAGAAAGTGAAGGCTGAGGTGGAGTTGGAATCTTTTAACATTCATGTTGAAAGCATGCCACAAATGAACACAAAGACTTGATACTTATTGGTTTTAGGCATTTAAGGAAAATTCTGTCCAGTCACTAAGCTAACAATACAGAGACTTCAGTGGCTACACGTGACAAAGAATACAGACTTGAGAGGAACTGTTCAGAAAATTTACTAAACAAATAAACAAACAATAACAACTAGCAACAACAACAAACCTTGGGAAGGGGGGTGTTACCACATTAGATTATTTAAGATTATTTAAAATTTCCCATTTTCAATAAGAAATTATGAGACATAAGAAGAAAAAGAAAATATGATCCATATAGAGGGAAAAATGAATACAAACTGTCCCTGTGTAAGTCTAGATGTTAGTCTCAACAGACAAAGAGGAAGGAATGGAGGGAGGGAGGAAAAAGCAAGCAAATTTGAAGATAGGTCAATGGAGATTATCCAATCTGAGGAACAGAAAGAGAAAAAAGAATGAAGAAAAGTGAACAGAACCTTAGAGAACTGTGGGATACTATCAAACATACCAGCAAACACATAATGGGAGTCCCAGAAGGAGTGGAGATAAAGCAAATGATTAAGGGGAACAGAAAGAATATTTAATGAAACAATGGCTGAAAACTCCCCAAATTTGATGAAACACATTCTTTTACACATCTGAAAATCTCAACTAGCTCCAAGTAGAATAAATTCAAAGAGACTCACAGCTAGACACATCATAATCAATCAAACATAGAATTTTTTTTTAACGAACTCTCCTCCTTCCCCTAATCTTCAACCTACTCTTCCAGAAACCTCTAATCTCCTTTCTATCTTGTGAATTTGCTATCTCTAGTCATCTCTTATAAGTGACTTATTTCATACGAATTTTGTGGTTGTGTGCCCTGCTTATTTTCTTGAATATAAGGTTTTTAAGCTTCTTCCATGTTGCAGTATGTCTCATGACTCCATTTTTTCTTGTGGCTGAATAATATTCTAATCTGTATATGTAACACATTTTGTTCATTCATTTGTCAATGGACATATGGGTTGTTTCCACCTTTTGGCTATTGTGAATAATGATACTATAAACATTGGTGTACCAGTATCTGTTTGTGACCCTCTTTACACTCTCTTCGGGTATATACTGAGAGATGGGATGGCTAAGTTATACGACAGGTCTATATTTAACATTCTGAGGAATTGCCATATTGCTTTCCACAGTGTCCACACCGTTTTACATTCCCAAGAGAAATGCATTAGTGCGCCAATTTCTCTGCATCCTCTCCAACACTTGTTTTCCACATTTTAAAATGATAGCCATCCTTGTGGGTGTGAAGTGGCATCTCATTGCAGTGGTTTTAATTTTTATTTCCCTAATGGCTAAAGATATGTAGCATCTTTTCATGTGTTTATTAGCCATTTGGATATCTTCGTTGGAAAAATATCTATTCAAGTCCTTTGCCCATTTTTAATTAGGTTTGTCTTTTCGTTGTTGCTCTGTAAAAGTTCTTTGTATATTCTGGATTTTAAACTCTTATTTGACACATGGTTTGAAATTATTTCTGTATGTTGTCTTCTCATTGTCTTGATAATGGCCTTTAATACACAATAGTTTTTATTTTGATGAAATCAAATTTATTATAGTTTCTCTTGATGTTCATGTTTTTGGTGTCATATCTAAAAATCCATTGCTAAATCCTAGGTCAAGAAGATTTGCCCTTATGTTATTGTCTAAGAGTTTTAAAGTTTTAGTTTTTATATTTAAATCCTTGATCCATTTTGAGTTTATTTCTGTATATGATGTAAGGTAGGGATCCAGTTTCATTCTTCTGCATGTGGGTATCCAGTTTCCCAGTGCCATTAGTTGAAGAGACTATTCTTTCCACACTGCATGTGTGAGCACCTTTGTCAAACATCAATTGGCTCTAGATGTGTGGGTCCATTTCTGGATGTTTAATTCTGTTCCACTTATCTACTTGTCTATCTTTGTATCAGTACACACTGTTTTGACTACTGTCATTTTGTAGTACAATTTGAAACCAGGAAGTATGAGTCCTCCAACCCTATTCTTCCTTCCCAAGATTGTTTTGGCTATTGCAATTTCATAGAAATTTGAGCATATAGCTTACAGCTCTTAGAGTCCTTCAGGCTGAATGGCAGGATTGCTCGACAGTAATCTGAATTCACGTGAGTATATAAATAGCAACTGTAAGGGTAGCTACATAGGTAACTCTAAGAGCAATATAGATATATTTTGTTTGTAACTGTCTTTTTATGCTTATCTTCCTAATGGATTTAAAAGACAAATACATAAAGCAATAATTATAAATCTATACAATTTGTTTGATAATAAACAGCACAAAGGAGGTACTGGGAATGGAGCTATATAGGAGAAATATTTTTGCATACATTGTAATTAAACTGGAATTAATTCAAACTAGATTATGAAGATATAAACTATAATCTCTAAGGAAGCCATGAAGGAAATACCTTCTAGAAACAAGGGATTTAAAATACTGGAAAATATCTATTTAATATTTTAAAAGACAGCAATAGAGGAAGAGAAGGGGAGAAGAAAGAGCTTATAGACAACAAACCTAAAATTGCAGATATGAATCTTACCTCAGAAGTAATTACATTACATGTAACAGGATTAAACAGTCTAATTAGAAGGCAGAGATTGGCAGAATGGATAAGCAATCATGATCCAAAGATATGCTCTCTATGAGTGATAAAAGGTGTTATCTTGCATCAGTAAACAAAAAAAATCTGTAACAGTTATACTAATATGAGACAAAATACACTTTGACATTATTACCAGGGGTAAAGGAGGACATTTTATGATTAAAGGGTAAAAATATCAAGCAGATATAACAATAATAAACATATATGCACTCTAATAGATTAAATTACGTCCATCCCCCTGCCAATATTTTCAGTTCCTATACACTGAAATTCGGAAATAAGATCTTAGAAAGTGGTGTAAAGTTGAGACCAAACTGGATTAGTGTGGGCCCTAATTCAATATAACTGCTATGCTTTTAAGGAGAGGAAATGTGGATACAGACAGAGAAGAGAGCCATCCATCTGTAGCAGAGCAGATATTGAGCTTGCAACAAGCCAAAGAATGCTAAGGATTGCCAGCAAGCAGCACTATAACCCCATAGACTTTAGAGGAGGCACGATTTCGCTGATACCTTGATTCAGACTTACAGCCTCCAGAACTGCGAGAAAATTTCTGTTGTTTAAAGTCATCCTTTTGTGGTACCTTGTTATGGCAGCCCTAGGAAACTAGGATATGTACAGAGCAACAAAATATATGAAGCAAAAACTAAGAGAATTACAGGGAGAAACAGACAATTCAACAATAATAGTTGGAGATTTCAACAGCCCACCTTCAATTATAGAGAGAATTAGACAGAAATCAACAAGGACAAAGAACAAGTGAAAAAAGTATAAACCAACCAGAAATCTAAATAATTGGAGCCTTATCTCATACCATACACAAACCTTACACTGATCAAAGGCCTAAAGGTTTTTGAGAAGTAAACATAGGTATAAAACTTCAAGACCTTGTATCAGGCATGGTTTCTCAGATAAGACAACACAACACCCTTCAATACGCTAGAAATGAACACTCCCAAGAGGTAATTAAGAAAACATATTCCACATATCAATAGTATCAAAAAAGAATATACTTGGGAATAAACTTATTCAATGAGGTAAAAGATTTGCAAATTGAAAACTTAAAATATTACTGAAAATTAATGAAGATCTAAATAAATGTAAAGACATCTTGTGTTCATGGATTGTAAGAATTAATATTGTCAAGATGTCAATGATCTACAGATTCAACAGAATTCCTATCAAAATTCTAGCTGGCTTTTTTTTGTTTGTATGTTTACAGAACTTAACAAGGTATTTCTAAAATTCATATGGTGCAAGAGACCCAGAACAATCCAAGCAATTTTGAGATGATGAACAAATCTGGAGGACTCAACTTCATGATTTCAAAACTTACTACAAAGCTATAGTAACTCACACAGTGTAGTAATAGCATAGGACAGAAATGTAAATCAATGGAACAGAATTAAGAATTCATAAATAAATCCACAAACCTATGGTCATCTGTTTTCAACCAGGATGCCAAGATGATCCAATGAAGATAGAACAGTCTCTTCCATAAAATGTTTTGGGACAATTCGATAACAAAATGCAAACGAATGAAGTTGGACTCTTACCTCACGTCACACACAAAAATTAAGTCAACATTGATAGAAGACCTAAGTGTAAGCTAAAACTATAAAACTCTGAGAAGAAAATGTAGGTCTAAATCTTCAAAATCTTGGATCAGCCATAGTTTCTTAGATATGACACCAAAAGCACAAGCAATCAAATGAAAAAGAGACACTGGACTTTTTCAAAATTAAAAACTTTTGTATTTCAAAGAACTTCATCTTTGGATTTTTCACCAGAAAAGTGAAAAGACAACCTACAAAATGGGAGAAAACACTTGAAAATTATTTATCTGATAAAGGTTTTGTATCTAGAATATAAATAATTCTTATAAATCAACAATTAAAAAAGAAATAGTTAACTAATTTAAAAATAGGCACAGGATTTGAACACACTATTCTCCAAAGAAGATATATAAATGGTCCACATAAAAAGATGCCCAACATCATTAGTCCTTAAAAGCCAATCAAAATCATAATAAGATACCACTGCACACCCACTATGATGGTGATAGTCAAAAAGACAATAGCAGGATGTGGAGACACTGGAGCTCTCATACATGGCTGATGGCTGTAAAATGGTGTAGATGCTATGGAAAATAGTTTGCAAACACAGAGATTATAAAGGACCCAGCAATTTTACTCCTACTTATGTACTCAAGAGAAGTGAAAATATATGCCTATCCAAAAACTTACATGTTCCTAGTAGAATTAATCATAATAGCCACCAAGTAGAAACAACCAAATATCTAACAGATGAATGGATAAACAAAATCTGGTGTATTTATACAATGGAATATCATTCAGCCATAAAAAGATATGAAATACTGATTTATGCTGCAACATGGCTGAATCTTGAAAACATTATACTAAGTGAAAGAAGAGAGCTAAAAGGACAAATACTCCATGTTTCTATTAATATGAAATATTCAGAAGAGGCAAATTTAGAATATTCAAGGTGATTAGTTGTGGTCATTTAGGGGAAGGGAGAATGATGAGTTACTGCTAATGGGTATGGGATTTCTTTTAGGGGTCATGAAAATGTTCTGGAATTGGATACTAGTGATGGCTGTACAACTTTGTGAATGTACCACAAACCATTGAATTGTACACTTCAAAGGGTGAATTTTATGGTATGTGAATTAAACCTCAATTAATTAAAAAAATTCCTATTTAACAATGAGGAATAACTTCAAGTTGATTCCCTGTATAAAGTGGCTACTCAGAAACATTTTTATTTCTACAGGAGGCTTTCAAATATTATTAGTATTAGCACATGACAGCCTTATTTTACTTTTTTTGTTTGTTTGTTTGTTTTTTTCTTACATGGGCAGGCACCAGGAATCAAACCTAGTTCTCCAGTATGGCAGGTGAGAACTCTGCCACTGAGTCCCCATTGCCCACCTGACAGCCTTATTTTAATATGACTCCAAGTTTGGTGAAATGATGAAACAGTAGAGCAAATATAATAAAAATGTTTGTATAACAGATTTTAAAATATATTATTAACCTTTGAGTTGCCATTTGGATTTCTAACTGTAAAAATAAAATTTAAACTGAAATTTGATGAAATATTCAAACATTTCCATGCATGGAAAAATAAAAAAAAAACTAAATATATATAATAAAGACCTGTACACATCAAAAATAAATAAAATATTTTGCAGACCCTAACAAAATAATTGGAGCAGGTAATGGCCATTAATAGAGGCTAAACTGTTAGGTAAAATTTTGAAGGGAAACTTTATCATGGGTGGATCAGGTTGAGTACTAACTTAATTAAACATAGAACAAAGCAAACATTATGTGCCATAAGTATGCCATAAGCATTTGAATTTGAATTATTAAGAAGTTCACAGCACGACATATGAAGCAATTAAGTCTCTAACTCCAGTATTTTAAATACAATTTCTACATACAGTATTCCTATAGAAAATACTGGGGATAGAGGAATAAGTTAAACAAAATGAGGATACATTCACATAACTTTGTAATTTGTTAAATTTTACAGAGCAAAGTATACAATTTCATTAAAAAATATATATATATATAAAGTGGAGGGGGAATTATTATAGCGTAAAATAAACTTTGAATAACATAATCTATCTCCCAAACTGAGACTTTTGAGTAAACAGAACTTCTATTAATGATTATGCCAAGAAAACAGACAAAATGTGGGGCGACATTACTCATAAGCCTTTACCAAATGCAAGGTGTAGGCTTTCTTTTTCTCAATCACATCTTCATACATTTGAATTTTTTTTTAAAGATCCCAACAGGGAATTTGAACTATTCTTAATAGTAAATAATATTAAAGAATCATTGTCAGCTTTGTAATATTTGATAATGACACTGTATTTGCCTTTTGTAAAAAAGTCCTTGTTTGGACAAAGTCCTTCTCTGTTAGAGTTACATAGTGAAGTGTTTATAGCTGAGATAACATGTTATCTGTGTTTTGCTTTAAAACAATCCTGAGAGGTCAGTCCACGGCGGCTCAGCAGAGTTCTCGCCTGCCATGCCAGAGACCCGGGTTTGATTGCCGGTGCCGTCCCATGTAAAAAAAAAACAAAAAACAATCCTGAGAGTGGGATGGCAGGAAGAATTTGTAAAATAATATTTATAAAATGTCGATAAATGTTGAAGCTGAGTGATGGGTCCATGGAGATTCATTATATTGTAATCTCACCCTTTATGTATGTTTGAATTTTTTTTTTTTTTTAACATGGGCAGCCACCGAGAATCAAACCCAGGTCTCCAGCTTGGCAGGTGAGAACTCTGCCTGCTGAACCACCGTGGCCCACCCTGAAATTTTTTATAATACAAAATTTCTTAAAATGTTTAGTATCACCCACCACAGTAGAGAGCATTCTGGTTCTAGCTTTCCTATTAAGACAAATACACTCCTACAACTTTTACTTGCCAAAAAAATACTGGTTAGGCCTAGTCATAAAATGGAAATCTCAAAGAGATTTGAGGGGAAAACTGTGGTTTGGATCAAAGAAAATGTAAAAATCATTTTTTGAGTTTCCCATTGAAAGATGTTCTCACAGTTTTTCTCTGGACTCACAGAGGGTGGTTATGGTACATGCAGGCAATGAGATTTGTAAGAACTCAGCGGTGAGGTTCACATACTTTGAACATTAACCTATGAGTCAGTATCCCAATCTGAGATTACCCTTTCTTCTGGGTAAAATGCCGTAATTTTAACTTCTGCCAGACATCTAATAAAACTTCTTTTATGGGGCAGGAGAAACTTCAAAAGCTATATCCAAGTGAAGTCTACATATTGTTATTATTTAAATGTCTATTTCAATTATGTAGCTCTTAAGATCTTTTTATTATTGTTGTTGGAGAATTGTTCTGAGTAGGCCCAAGCTTAAACTTCACCTAAATAATTACTCATCTTACCCTTGAAATTCTGGACAAAGACAGGCAAAAGCTACAGCTTGGCTTTTAAAATGTCTTAATTTTTGAAGCACGTCTTTTAATAATTTTATATTCATCTCTCACCAGTTAATCAAATTATAGCTTTTTAAAGCTCTGGCCCAATCATGTCTCATGGTTTTCAAATGCAAAAAAAAAAATTTATGAAAGTTCTTAGGATAAAATTTCTTTCTATTATGCTCCTTTTATCTACCTTATCAACAGATGAGTAAAACATATAGAATAAAAATAAATAATGGGGGAACAAATGTTAAAATAAATTTAGATTGAAATGCTAGTGATCAATGAAAGGGAGGGGTAAGGGGTATGGTATTATGAATTTTTTTCTGTTATCTTTTTATTTCTTTTTCTGAATAGATGCAAATGTTCCAAGAAATGATCATGATGATGAATATGCAACTATGTGATGATATTGTGAATTACTGATTATATATGTAGGATGGAATATCAAAAGTTAAGAATGTTTGCATTTGGTGTTTTTTGGCATTTAAAAAAATTAAAAAATTAAAAAATAAAAAAATTTCTTTCTATTAATCATATTCTATTTTAAACAATGGCATGTATAGAAAATTACAGAAAAGCCTTAAGGGGAACAAAACCCAAGGTATATATTAATGAAAACTAAATCAATTAAATGAATGTGAAATAAAACTTGCATAAAGTACAAGAAATTTAAATAAAACAATTGTCATTTTCATACGAATTCCTTCAGTGATTAAAACTATCATGTGCAAGAGGAAGTCTGCCTTAAAAATTAATGCAAGAAACATGGGACAGAAATCCTAGAATAAGCTGGGACTAAGCATCAAGGCATTGAGAAAACCTTCTCAACCAAAAGGGGCAACACAGAAATGAGACAATATAAAGTGTCAGTGGCTGAGAGATTTCAACCAGAGTCAAGAGGTTATCCTGGAGGCTATTCTTACACATTTTACAGATATCCCCTTTTTAGTTTAAGGTGTATTAGAGAGGCTAGAGGGAAGTGCCTGAAACAGCACAGCTGTGTTCCAGTAGCCATGTTTCTTGAAGGTGATCATATAATGATACAGCTTTCTCAACGTGTTGTGTGATTGTGAAAACCTTGTGTCTGATGCTTCTTTCGTCTACCTTATGGACAGATGAGTAAAGCATATGGATTAAAAATAAATAAATAATAGGGGGAACAAATTTTAAAATAAATTTAATAGAATGAAATGTAGGGATCAGTGAATGGGAGGGGTAAGGGGTATGGTATGTATGATTTTTTAATGTTTTCTTTTTATTTCTTTTTCTGAATTGATGCAAATGTTCTACGAAATGATCATGATGATAAATATACAACTATGTGATGAAAAAAAGAATGTTCATATTGTATGTTGATTGGTTTTATTAATAAAAAATTAAAAAAAAAAACTACCTATTACATGCTAAGATCTATATTTAACAGAAGTAAGTAACTAGTACCACAACAGTACAAGAGGTAAATAATTGGGGGTAGGGCATGAGTTAAAGTGAACTTTGGATTTTCTCTTTGTGGGGGTGTGCCTATCTGTTATTTATCTCTTTGGAGCAATGAAAATTGCCTAAAACTGAGAGTGATGATGAGGGTACAACTAAGTGAGGATATTGTAAAATATGATTTTGGATAGAATACATGCTATATGAATATATCTCAACAAAATCTGAAGATTCAAAATAAATAAAAAGATTCAAGAGCTAGAGAAAATGTTGAGAGAGAGGTATACCTATTCGATGTTGCAGGTTAGCAGAATGGGGCAGCCCCTCTGGGAGTTAAGGTAGTAGATCCACAGGAGGCTAAATATAGGGTCACCATATGATTAGGCAATCCTGTTAGTGGGAATATACATAAAGAACTGAAAGCAGGGACTTAAATAGATATTTGCACACTGATGTTTACTGCGACATTACTCATGATACCCAATGAATGGAAGTGGTCAAAGGGTACACTGAGAAGCAGAAGGGCAAACTATGGTTCATACATATGACGTATGCAGTTACGGAAAGGGATGTAAGTCATGAGGCATGCAAAGAGGTGAATGAACTATGACAACATTATATTGTATAAAATAAGCCAGAACCAAAAGGATAAATATTGTAAGGTCCCTTTCAGAAAATAGTTATAAGAAAATGGGGCCTAGATGGTAAGCTTTTACAGCAGTCATATTTATTCCTGAGCTTTAAGTGTTATTTCTAAATTCTGAGATGCTGCACAACATATGTATAACCTAGTATTTTCCTGGAACTTTGGGTACCTGTGTGACACCTAGAGCTGGAGTTCTGTAGGTTTGAAAGTCAGCATTGCTACATAAGCAACTACTAAAGAAGCTTCAACCACAGATAAGAATGAAAGAGTTGGGAAGACATAAGAGTTGGTAAATCTGGGTAAAGGATAAAACTGTATTAGAACTTCATCTACTGCATGAGACCAAAGAAAGAGAGGTTTATTTTGTTCAAAACCTAAATTTTCTGTGGCACACAATCTAATTTAACCTGTCCAGCCAATTCAGTTAAACTAGATAAACACATGGAACCTAGAATTAAGAACAAAGTCCTGGAATTCTCTATAGCTTAATGAATTCCTGGACACATTCCAGAGTATCTTGGGCAGATAATAAAAAGTATTGGCAACCAATATATCCTAGAGTAATTTGGGCAGAAGATAAAAAAGTATTTGCAAAGTCCCCTTGGAGGACAGGGGAGAAAGGGGGAAATGTTCAACTTCCTCATATGCTGATTCCAGATATTCTCGCAAGCACTGGGGATAACAAATTCAATAGGCTGAGCCCTTAATCTTGGAGCTTGCCCCTATGAAGCTTATTCCTGCAAAGGAGAAGCTAAGCCTACTGATAATTATGCCTAAGACTCACCTCCAGAGAACCTCTTTTGTTGCTCAGATGTGGCCTCTTTCTCTAAACCAACTTGGCAGATAAACTCACTGCCCTCCCCACCATGTGGGGCAGGACTACCAGGGGTGTAAATCTCCCTACCAACATAAACCAGGACCCAGAATCATGGGGACAAGAATGCCTTCTTGACCAAAAGGGGGAAGAGAGATATAAGACAAAATAAAGAGTCAGTGGATGAGAGATTTCAGAGTTGAGAGGTTATCCTGGAGGTTATTCTTACACATTATATAGATATTCCTTTTTAGTTTATGGTATATTGGAGTAGTTAGAGGGGAGTACCTGAAACTGTTGAGTTGTGTTCCAGTAGCCTTGATTCTTTTTTTTTTTGTTCAACATATCAATATATAAACACAAATTCTTACCATATGATCATTCCATTCCTGATATATAATCAGTAATTCACAATATCATCACATAGTTGTATATTCATCATGATCATTTCCTAGAACATCTGTATCAATTCAGAAAAAGCAATAAAAAGACAGAAAAAAATGCATACATACCATACCCCTTACCCCTTCCTCTCATTGACTGCTAGTATTTCTATCTACTCAATATATTTTAGCCTTTCTTTCCCCTATTTTCTTCCATACCCCTTATCACTCACTCCCTTTCACTGATCGCTAGCATTTCAATCTACTAAATTTATTTTAACATTTGTTCCCCATATTATTCAATTATTTTAAATCCATATGTTTTACTCATCTGTCCATACCGCAGATAAAAGGAGCATCAAACACAAGGTTTTCACAATCACACAGTCACACTGTGAAAGCCATATCATTATACAATCATCTTCAAGAAACATGGCTATGGAACACAGCTCTACCTTTTCAGGCAGTTCCCTCCACCCTCTCCAATACACCTTAACTAAAAAGGTGATATCTATTTAACATGTAAGAATAACCTCCAGGATAACCTCTTGACTCTGTTTGGAATCTCTCAGCCCTTGACACTTTATCTTGTCTCATTTTGCTCTTCAACCTTTTGTTCGAGAAGGTTTTCTCAATCTCTTGGTGCTGAGTCCCAGCTCATTCTAGGATTTCTGTCCCATGTTGCCAGGAAGGTCCACACTCTTGGGAGTCATGTCCCACGTAGAGAGGGGGAGGGCAGTGAGTTTCTTGTCATGTTGGCTGAGAGAGAGAGAGAGACAGAGAGAAAGAGGCCATTTCTGAGCAACAGAAGAGGTTCTCTTGGAGTTGATTCTTATGCCTAATTTTAAGTAGGCTTAGCCTATCCTTTGTGGGGTTAAGTTTCATATGAACAAACACCCAGATTGAGGGAGAAGCCTTGATTCTTGCAGACCGTATAACAATATAGCTTTTACAATGTGACTGTGTGATTCTGAAAACCTGTGTCTGACGCTTCTTTTATCCAGGGTACGAACAGATGAGTAAAAAATAAATAAGGATAAAAAATAATAAATTAATAGGGGCAGATAAAGGGTAAAAATTGGGTAGATTGAAATACTGTGGGTCAACGAGAGGGAGGGGTAAGGGATGTGGGAGGCATGAATTCTTTTTTATTATTATTTTTACTTCTTTTTTTGGAGTGGTGCAAATGTTCTAAAAATTATCATGGTGAAGATCATGTGATGATATGTGAGCCACTGATGGTATAATATGGTTGGGCTGTATGTGTGTGGGTATTTCTCAATAAAAATATTTTTTAAATATATTGGCAAAGTCCCTTGAGGGACTAGAGAAAAAACATGAAACTATTAAACTTTCCCACCTAGGAAATTCCTGATACTCTATCAAACATTAGGGACTCCCAAGTTAATAGGCCAACCCCTTGATCTTGAGAATTGCTCATTATTTCTGTAATGGAGAAGCTAAGCCTATCTATAATTACACCTAAGAGTGACATGCAGAAAACTTCTTTTGTTGCTCAGATGGAGCCACTCTCTAATTCTAACACTGCAAATAAAATCATTTCACTCCCCCCTATGTGGAACATGATGTCCAGGGGTGTTAGTCCCCATGGCAATGTGGGATATGACTCCCAGGGAAGAGCCTGGCTCTGGCACTGTGGGATTGACAATGCCTACCTAACCAAAAGGAGGAAAAGAAATGTAACAAAATAAGGCATCAGTGGCTAAAAGATTTCAAATAGAGTCAGGAAGCTATTCTGGAGGCTATTCTCACACAAGCTTCAGCTAGATATTGCTAATTGTCATGGTATGCCAAGCTCTAACCAACAGTATTCTTACACACCTTAAAGAATACCCAGGGCTCTGTTTGAGACTCTATAATAAAGTTTCACTTGCTAAGTTTTTCAGAAACCTAAAATCTCCAGATGGTTCCTAGGTGAGATAGGCCCAGAAACTCAGAGTTACCAGTCTCTCCAAGAGCATCAACCAGTTGCATCCTCCTACCCCACGATGTTGACACCCCTTTATGACAAGAAGAAACTAGAATGGTTACTGCCGAAATATCCCTAAATATTGGGAGAAGGAGCAAAGGAGAAGGAGGAGTTATTAACAGAGAAGTTAGGATTTAACAAATGAGTATGACTGCTGAATCATATTGATATTTTTTTAGTCTCCAGTATCTTAGAGCAGCCAGAAGGAAATACCTGAAATTGTGAAATTGTGGAATTGTAACCCATATCATACATTGAAATTTGTTCTATAGCTACTTGGTAAAATGTACTTTGAAATTTATCACTTTCTTATATATATATAATTCACAATAAGAAATGTAAAAAAAAAAAATTAGTTCACAAAAATATCACCTCGAATTATACATTAGCGAAAACTTCCTATACTGACTGTAAAGCAAGAATTTTGACTCCTATTTTACAAATGTAAAAATGCAGGTTCAACTCTCTTCCCTCAAACCAAAGACTGGGCCTATCAATGGCCCAGAGAGGCGAGAGCCCCTGGCTTCACTTACTCTTCATTCAGGGCACACCGACGATTGGTGAGCGTGCCATATTTCCTCAGCGTCTCGGTGAGCTCCGAGTAGAGTCTGTCAGCCAGAGACAGTGGGATTCCTTCCCACACCAGGATGAGAATCACAATCACTGCAGCCTCACAGGTGTGGCCCGCTCGCTCTCGCACCAAACACAGCAGCTTCTCCTCATCGCAGCTTCTGCGAACCACCTGTGTGGATCACCATCCACCATAAACACCCCCCACCCCAACCCAAACAAAACAAGCGTCACTTGAAGCAGATGAGAGCTGTGATTTATGTATGTATATTTTTTTCATGTCAGGTCACAATCACCAAGGCAACATTTACCAGGACCTGTAACTTGCCTTCTGCTACCCTTTGATAAAGTGGGGTTGACTCTGGTGTCAGTATAGGGAGAGATGCAAAACTACTCCTTGATGTTTAGCAGACCAAAACCAGTACCGAGGGGGCAATGCTACCTGAGTTAAAGCCAGCGCTCAGGTCTTCTTCATAAAGTTAAAGGTCTTCATAAATGACAGCAAAAGATTAACTGAAGGAATTTAAAGGGTGAAGGACTACTGCCCTACATTTCAGGAAGAATTATACTTTTAGCAGGCATTAGAATGAATTAATTTCTAACCATAAAGCCTTTTCCATTAAATAGCAGTTTGCTCATAATTTAAAAACCAGTCAGACTTTATCATAAGAGATGAAATGATAAAATAAATATAGGCAGTATATACAAATATATATTTTGTCAAACTAGCATAAATGACTCTGATCTGGTTAACCCAATTCTCAGAGTTGGATTAATGAATCAAAATTGAAGACCAAATGCTTTGTCAATTTACACTTACCCATTTAGCAATAGGACATCCCTGAGAACTTTTGCCTTCTTTACCAGTATAGACGACTCTTTCAATCCTAACAGCTTTACCCTTCTGTCCAAACCTTAAAGAAATCCACAGAAACACACACATATACAATCAGCAAATGATTCTAAGTGACAATCAAAATATCGAACATTTGAGCCTAAATTATTCTATGACCACACCCTGAGAAATGAATGGTTTATTTTCTTAAAAAAAAAAAAAGCCAAGCAAATTGGATAACAGTCTTTGAATCTTGTTTTTCTTCAGTTTAAAATATACTAATAATTATTATGAACTAATTTGCAAATTATATATTGGGTAAAAATAATGGGAAAGCTTATTTCGGTATAAAATTTCACAAAGCACAAAACTTTTGGAAGTTAGTTTTCTAAATTCAGTCTTCTAAAATATATACTAATTGACTTTTGTCCCTAACTAAATTTTATTTTAAATTTTGGGGAATCATAATAGATTTTAGTTGTAATTGCTCCACAAAGAATCTCTAACTTTTTTTAAAAAGGGGGCTGGCAAATAACTAGTATTCAGTCATTTTGAAAATATGGCATAATTCTAGAAATAGACTGATTATACTTTCCCTCTTGACCAATGCACTACTTACTTACTTGCTCATTAAAAAATAAAAAAAAGAAAAGGCACTTAGGGATATTAACTTTATGCTAGACCACTATTTAGTGAATTTCTACGTACTAATTATAGGAATAATTTAGAAATGGAGCAAGAATGAGACTGAATGCATCAATGCTGCCTGGAATACCTCCTAATGAATTTTAACGATAACACTGCCTACCTGGTTAAAGAAAAGCCACCCTAGTATAGTAACAGCTCAGAGCTGTAGATACCTATATAAAAGTCTCTCTCTGCATTGATTATCTCCCTCATAAGAATCTTCTACATGCAGGAGTAACTGTAGATTCAGGTAAATACTTGCATACCTGTGATTGACAGTAAAAAAAAAAAAAAAAAGAGCAGCTATAAATAGAATCTGTTTCTATTTCTATTCAATATATCATACCTGCTCTATGTTCATAATAAGGGACAGAGATAACTGCTCATTTACAAATCTAGGTAAATTGAGTCAATGGTTCCTTTCTTACACCACATCGTTTCCCCCTTTCCTCTGATTCTTTAACATTGAGTGGGGCCTCTCTTTGCAGATCCTGCCAGCATCCTTGTGCCTGACAAGCTGGCTGGCTGCTTCTTGTTTGTGCCTGGGTTTTCTGGCACTCACCTCAAAGTGGGCAGCATGTGCCAGCTAGCAGACTATTAGTCCTGTCAAATATTGTGACTCTCTGCTGAATAGCACAGTGTGTAGTGTTGGCAATCCTGCAATAGCTAAGCCTACTAATAATTACTTGATTTACAATTGTTTACTGCTTTGTGTGTGAAGGCTGGAAAAATTCTGACATATACAAAAGGATAAACGTTAATCTGCCTGTGCCTTTGCATTAATTACCTTTCTTCCATGATTTCTCTAATAGCTGCCACATTAGGACCTGCTCCTAGATGGGTATAAAAAGGACCTTCATCTTTTTCAATAATTTGCTCTGTTGAGATAATAGAAGATTATTATTTTAGACCTCAATTATACTAAATATAAAGGCTACATCCACAAAGCTTATCCCCCAACTGCACATTAAGGGCACTAAATGTGACTTTAAAAATATTTTTCTTTAAAATGAGTAAATTGATGGGCTGATCTATCAGAAAATGTGCCAAATAATTAAATATATGTACGTGTTGGCTGCTGGATAAAAAGATAAATAAATTATAGATCAGATATGGGATAAGAGATTGTTTATTTTAAACCAAGTAAGTGGAACCAAACAAAGAAACAGTGAGGGAATTAGAGTTATATGTAGTGTCAACTACAACCCTCTAAACTGAAAGTAATTTTTAAAGCTAACCATAAGTCTTTCTGCCACTTGGATGTTAAAAGATTTTTTTTAAATGTCCTGCCCTATCCCTCCCCCAAGATATTGCTCAGTTGATTGTCAAGGATCCCCTTTTCTCCCACTTTTCCCACACACTTATTGTTTTTAATATAAGAATATTCATTCCAGACCCATATTTGTATGTACTTTAGAGCAATTTATGATGAGAGAAAATACTGGAGAGTCAGGTAAAAAGGCTGTTACAAACTAGCAGGATGGAAAAGTAGGAAGATGGGGTTAGAGTGATAGGAGAGAGGAGTGAAGAGGATTATAACTTACCTAATATTATCTATGACATGTGTGGCATTAGCCCAGTGAGGCAACTTAACATTAATCATACACAAAGAGGGGCAGTGAGGTGACCATTTGTAAGAGGGATAGTTAGCATGGGGGAATAGACCATTGGTCACATTAGTTGAACATTTATGTTTTCCAAATGTCTTCTACTGTGTTCAAGGTGAGCAGCATTTATTAAGTGCTTCACTTCCACCCACATATATATATATATATATCTGTATCCGCGGCAAAAATATTACTCCATTAGAACAGACCTGTCATGTATACTGAATTTTAACCACAAATTGTTTATTTAAAAAAAAGAAAAGGAGATAGCATATTTTTAATCAATAGGATGAAACTGTAAGGAGAAAATGGAACCAAATTAATATGAATCACATAATGTTTCAAGAGTATAAATAGAGAAAGGGTAACTTTATCGGTATTCAGAACTTTAGCATTACAATTTCCCCCAATTCACCAAGATAATAATTCCCTCCTTACATAGAAATTAATCTTGTAAAACTAAAACATTCAATCTTGAATTAAAAAAATATTAAAAATATTAAAAGCTCCTACATTAGTTTGCACATGGCAGTTATCGTCTCATTTTAATAGAAGTTTTTACTGCCTGTCTCTCTAGGAGATAGCATGTAAAGAGTTAATTTAAGACATACATTCATATTTTTAAAGAGTCTGAATAGAGGGAAAAATGAACATGCATAATTGTTTTAACTTTTTTAGGAAAATTGTACATAAGCAAAGTTCTTTCTCACACGGCACTAACGTCTGTAATTTAAAGGCAAAAAAAGTAAGCCTCAGATTTTTATGAGCCTTTACAACTGCCAGACGCAAGATAAAAAAATGAAAGAAAATCCCACATCTGAAGATAAATTTGCTAATTCTGAATAAACACCATGTGTCTCAGTACATTTCTGGCACTTACCTACACATCTGCATGATGGAAAATCATATTGAGTCTTGACAGGTGTATCCAATAAATTTTTTATAGGAGTATCTAGTAATTTGGAAGGTGACTCTAAAAAATTATTGAGAACAGAACCAGCTGTTCTTTTGGTTGGTGTCTTCTCTGAAGAAGGAGTTGCTTGCTGCTCTAAAACTGGGGCATGGCTATCAAGTTCTGCAGCACTGATTTGTCTCGTTAAAACCGTGACTGGCCCTGACATTTCAACTTTCATTTGCTTCTGTGATTTGAGAGTAAGAGCCTTGTGGTCAAATAATGATTTGACCTGAAACTGCTTCAGATGCTGCTCCATGGTCTCAATGATGCTCTTTTGCTGCACATTATCACAGTTCAGAAGTGGAATCTCTTGCTTAGTCATCTTTTTCCACGTTTTGTTGTCTGGCTGTGCTGGCCCAGGGCGCATACAGGCATGGGGCTTGGATCCGGGTTCAACCTTTATTGGCCTGTGTAACTGATTCTGGCAAAAATCAGACTGGGATTGTTGCGATTGCTGCTGTTCTTGCTTCTGTAAAAGGTGCCACCGGAGAGCAGCATGCTTCTGAATGTCCTTCTGTGGAGGAGTCTGAAGGTGACTTCCTCCCTGGTCAGGCAAAGGGAAAGCATTTGTTTGGTTATGCATCAAGTACCTTTGCTGAATGGGTTGTGCAGCTTGTGGACTAGACATATCTTGGTTTCTACTCTTGTATCCCTGTAGAACCGAAGCCTGTTTAGGCTTCTGCTCTTGTTCTTGAAAGCACCTGTGAGCAATATCTTGCTTTGGAGTCACATTATTTGGAAAATATGGCATGTGGTACAAGTTTTGGGTCTTGTTTCCTCCCAAGAACTCAGCATTTATGGTTGGTTCTTTCTTCTCTGGAATTAGATGTGTATTATTTGAACATGAAAGCTGTGCATCACTAGCATTTGATTTGGGGATCTGACCATAAGGGGAATTTCTATTATTCATATTCTGTAATTGCTCCAGTCCCATTTGGGTGTTATGAGTTTGGAACTCACTTGATTTTGAATACTGACTTTCGCTATGAAAGCATTCTTCAACTTTAATCTTGCCAAAAAATGATCCTTCTCTTTGCTGATCTTTGTTGCCTTGCGGATGAGGAAAGGTCTGGGGCATTTGTTCTTTATTCTTCATTTGTAGTTTTTGCTGCTGCTGGTTTTGAGGGAGATGTGAATTCTGGGGTGGTTGTGTTTGTGTTGCCTCCTTGTGAGGCCTATGTTGCAAAAGGTGTGAGTTTAAGAATGGCTCAGTCTCTGAAGCCTGTTGATTCAGGTTTTGTTTTAAAGATGAGGGCATGAGTTTCTCAGGTTTAGAATCTGGTCTTGATTGAAAATGAAATCTAGGGGCACACGGTGAGTGCATGTGAGTTTCAGTTGAAGGGTCTGATTTGGAGAAGTGTGCCTGGGGCAAGGATTTTTGGAACTGGGTATGCTGGTCCACTGTACCTTGAGACTGCCCTTGATTCATCTCAACAGGGTACATTCGTAATCTCTGCTCTGGCCGCATTATATTCTGGACATAAGCTTGCCCTGGGGGCCCCCCAGGCATGTTTGAATTTCCAGTGTATTGTTTGGAGGTCATCTGATTGGAGGGGTTGAAATGATACTGATGAACTGGCTGCTGTGATGTCTCATTACATTTTGGATGAGATTCTCCTTGATGAAAACGAGGGACTTTTAATTCAATCCACCCTGGTTTCAGATAGGACTGAGTCGGAAGTATAAGATCCCATGCTTGTTCCTTGTCTTGACCCTTCAGAATGTTTTGCTCTTTGTGTCCTATCAACTGCTGGTGGCGGTCTTGTGGATCTCCACTGTTACCAAGAATGGGTGGGTTGTGCTTGAGATGGTCTGATATTTGTTTTGTTTTCTCAGAACACATCGTCCCTGGAGCCCGTACATCATTCCTGTTAACACAGTTATTCCGAGGCCTTTCTAGAAGCATCAGAGAGGGGTTTGATGAATGTGTAGATCGATTAGGATTCTGGGATGGTAGTATCTCTGACTGACCCTCTATTTTCACTTCTCTTTTTATAAGGTTTGTGTTACTTTGGTTGGGACAGTGCTGATGTTCTTCCAAATCTTCATCATTGGGAGTGCTTTTTCCTTCTGAAGGAAGTTGAGGAATTTGTGGAAGAGGAGGAGGGGGAGAAAGAAGCAATTGGGAAGGTGGTGGTATGGTAGTGGCAGAAAAGGAATCCTTAGTGAATACTGAGCTTTGTTTAAAGTAAGCACCATTCATTTCATTTTGCTTTAAATACCACTCAGAGCTGCCACTCGGAGCCTGCAAATTGCTGCTGGAACCTGAACAGAACTCTTCACCAGGTACTAGCTTTGTGGTTCCTGGGATGGTACTGTTTGCTGCATGAGATGGGCATATCTCAAAAATTGATTTTTGTTGTAGCTGTTTTGGTTTCTGAAAGGGACAGGTACTTAGAATTGCAGCTGGTTTACTGGCATTATCAGCATCACAGGCCTCAGTCACCACTGCAGCTGGTGCTGGAGGCAGCTCAGAGTTCGAGGTCTGTGGGGAATTGATCTGCCCTGAGGTATGGGATGGGTGAGTGATCTCACAGGACAACTCATTAGTAGCCTGACTGTTAATAGCATTTATGTGAGATGTGGTTTTCTGCACCTCAATGGAAACACAATCTGGATAATATTGAGACAGTGTTTTTTCCAGGAGGTCACCATGTGTGTTTTCCACAGATGAGGCAGAAACTGTAGCACCATTAGGCATTAGTACTGCCTTGTTTTTAAGAAGTAATACAATATTCTTGTCATGGTAGTTAACATTTTTCTCCTCCTGCTCATTCAGAATCTGATGCTCTGGATTTTCAGACCCAATGCAGTTATGTGATGAAAAATTGGCAAAATTGTTAACTGCATTTTCTGGAGCTACAGAGCTCACAGGTTCTCTTTTATCACTCAAATCGGAGACATTTGGTTGACTGCTGCTTTCAACTGGATTTCTTTCTTGGCTTTCCCCGAAGTTATTTCTTTCTCCATTAGCCTTTTGGTCTTGTTTCAATTTCTTGTTCTGATAGAGCCCAGAGAGAGAAGGTTCACTAACTGTGCGTTTTATTCCTCCATTTTGCAAACACTTGGAATACCCTTTACTTTCTTGTATAAAGTCTGGATTTACACAGCTATTCTGGCTTTCCTTCATATGGGGTATTCCATAGTAACTTTTGAAAGACTGCCACTTGGTGTCTCCATTTACTTCTGGATGAGGTCTGTCATTTAATGGGCTTCTATTCTGGAGCTTTAGAGCCAGAGGTTCTGTCTGGCAAATGGGAGAAGGAGATGGTATCAGGTATGGACTTAGTCTGTTGCCCTCAACATGGTTGGCTCTATCTTGTTCCATCAGGCTTGCTTCGGGGCCATCCACAAGGCTGCCCTCTGAGTGAATTCTAAAGAGCATGGAAACAAACAAAAAATGCATTAGTATATATCTAACATTAATAACACATCTTAGGGAATAATAGTGGCATAAATAATATTGGAATATCTAAATTACAGCAAATTGTAATGTTTCTTATTTCACAGGGATAACCAATAGCTACTCAGGAAATGATCATTCTTGTCTTCTTAGCAACTGTCAAATATTTATGAGAACAGGGATGATCAAAATTACCAGCTAATGGTGTGAGTGTGAAAACCTTGTGTCTGATGCTCCTTTTATCTACAGTATGTACAGATAAGTAAAACATATGGATTAAAAATAATAAGAGGAACAAACGTTAAAATAAATTTAGTAGATTGAAATGCTAGTAATCAATGAAAGGGAGTGATAAGGGGTATAGGAAAAAATGGGGGAAACAAAGGCTAAAATATACTGGGTGGATGGAAATACTAGCAATCAATGAGGGAGGGGTAAGGGGTATGATATATATGAGTTTTTTTCTTTTTCCTTTTTTATTTCTTTTTCTGTTCTAAGAAATGATCATGGTGATGAATATACAATATGATGATGATATTGTGAGTTATATCATCATATTGTATATATGTGTGAATATACAATATGATGATGAATATACAACTATGTGATGATATTGTGAGTTATTGATTATATACCAAGAATGAACTGATCATATGGTAAGAATGTTCATGTTTGTTGTTATGTTTTAAAAAAATTTTTTAATAAAAAAAAATACCAGCTCATGTAGGAAGTTCATACTTTATTAGTAAACAATATCAACTTCCTAACCAAATAATTCTTTTTTCAAAATGTCAAGAACAATAGAAAAAGATCACCTTTCTTCTCTAGCACCTCACATATCCAATCACTTGCTAAGCTCTATCAATTCTACTTCCTACATATTCCTTGAATCATCTTCACTGCCACTTGTAGTACAAATCTACATTATCTTGCCACATTAACTCTTGCAGTAGCTTTCACAATGTTTTGTCCTCTAGCCCAGCCTGTCCCTTTCACCCAGTCCTTCAAGGGCTCACTGAATTTGTTACCAAATGGAATTCTCTAAAATATAAGTCAGATGTCATACCCTATACTTAAAAGATTTTACAGCCTCCACATTGCCTACAGGAGTGGTTTGAAACTCTTATCAGCTGGAGAGATGAGCATGCCCCTTCCGTGTTATCAACACCTAGGGGATGCAGTAAGAGTGAAAAGTGCCTCTTATAAAATATTTTCTTTCAGTAATTCCTGTGCTCTCTAGAGGGGCTGGCTGTCCACTTCTATTGAAAATCCTTGCCTAACATAAATGGCTTTCTTATGCAGGTTTCTATTTTTCTCTCTTCCTATTCCCTCTCACAGTTTATATACCAGCAAGAACAATAGCTTATAAATGCCTAATCAGAGCAAGCTATTTCAGACCTCCACCCCTTTGTTGTCTGTCTACCTGTCTTCATCCATTCATTTCTCCGATGATACCTAAGCATCTCTCTAAACCTGGCTCAGATATCACTTTCTTAGGATTCTTCTCTGATTCTCAAAGAGAATTAATAACTCCACTCCCTCTTTTATGCTTCTTCTAAATGTTGTGGATGGTCTACTGCTGGACATATCTCATAGCTCACTCAATGGTAATTTGTTTACTCTCACTACACTGTGAACTCCTTAAGAACAGAGATTCTACTTTATTCGTTTTTGTGCCTAGTATACAGTGAGCATCCAATAAAAAGTTTTACTAGATTGATATAAATTTGCTCATCTAATGATCACTTCATTCATTCATTTATTCATTCATTCATTTACTCAAGCATTTTTGAGATTAGTCCCAATAAAGATTTCAAAATCTGAATGAAAAGGAAAGCAGGAAAAAACAAGCATTAAGGAGCTCAAATAATCCATTATACAAGGTGACTGCTTCCCCATTCATAATATAGTCACACTTCAACCCCACAATATTTCTCATTACATTTATTTTAAGGATATAAGTAGAAAAAATAAGATTATTTTATTTAGGCTAAAAAAGCTCTGTTAAATAGTCATTGCTTACTAACCACAACAAATGAAATGGAGGAAGAAATAAGATAAACATTGGAAAGGAACACTAAATTTATTATTATTTGCAGATAATAAGGTTATATATGGTCAAACTGTTAGAGTCTATGAGAATTCGGTAAAATAGCTGAAGAAAAAAATCAACAGCCTTTATATATAAAAGTAATAACCAATCAAAAGCTTTAATGGAATAAAATACAATATTAAAATAGCAACAAAATATTTTTAAAACAGTAGGAAGAAATGTAAAAAGAAATATGATTTATTTTAATAAAACTTTGGAAGACTACTGTTGTACGAAAGCACAAACAAAACAAGTAGAAAGGTATAATATGCTCTTGCAGAACTGTCAAATCAACCTATTCATTTCATGTACTCTCAATAAAAATGCTAGCAGAATATTTTAAGAAATTAAAAAATGTGATTGTAAAGTTCATATAGAAAAATATACAAATTGGATAGCTAAGAATATTCTGAAAAAAAAATAATAATGGGGAATGGGTGGGGTAATAGTTGCAATAAAATGTATTAAAAAACAACCAAAGCTACTATACTTACAACACCTATGCTTGCACATCAATAAACAATAATGTTTAATAAGATCAGTGGAACAGAATGTCCAGTAATAGATCCAAAGGCACACAGAAATATGATGTAAGATGAAGATGCAAATTCAAATAAATATACATTAGAACTGTGTAATGCTATGAAAACAAAATGATAAAATTGGATTCTTCTCTTATACCTTATAACTGGATAAATTCTAATATTTAATTACTAAATATGAAAAATAAAACCCTAAAAAACATAACAGCCTGAGAAACAACTTTTTTAATAATCTGTGATGGTTAGGTTCATGTGTCAACTGGGCCAGGTAACAGAGCCCAGTTGCTTAGTCAAGGAAGCACTGCTCTGATTGTTACTGTTGAGTTGTCAGCTTGCAGGCTGCCAAGTGGAATTTGGACTTATGTATCCCTATAGTCGCATGATGCAATTTTAATAAAATTTATATTTGCAGATATCTCCTGTTGGCTCTGCTTCCCTAGAGAACACTGACTAATACAGCTTTAATACTGGGAGTGATTCTTGAGAAACAGAATCTTAAGGATGAGGTTTCTGAATTGGTTCTTGGGTTTGGGGAATTGTTTTTCTACTCTGATTAGATTCAAAGGCACTAATGACTCTATTTCCCATAATCAAGATGCCGCTAATAGTCAATGGAGTGAGGTGGCAATAGAGATATGCAAATTATCACCACTGGATACCCCCACTCAAGTGCTTAAAAGAGGCCAGGCTCTGGGTGAGAGTGCTTTGATACCTTGGTAGAGTTTGTGGAGTTAAAAAGCATATTGATGTTATTGGTCATTCCTAAAGAGGGTGGATAGAGTTGTAAAAGAAAGGGATGAACTCAAGGATATCAAATTCTGAACTTATGCACCACATGAAAGATGTCAGAGTTTCTATGTGTGCCCTGAAAGAAAATCTCACTGCATGTAGCCACAGACTTGATATTTCTGAAACCCAGACCCAGAGTTCCACTGTATGAATGGCTGAATTACAACATAACTAAATTCCCAACCTTGTAGGGTGTCTGCTAGTAAATGAAGGCATTGATTGGAATGGGATCCTGAAAACTGGAATGAGGACATATGGGTGACAGTGATGGAGGTGGGAAAGTTGAAACCCTAAAAACCATCATCCTGAAGCAGCTGGACTTACAGAATGGTGTAACGGCCTTTGGACAACTCAATTATAGTGCCAACTAGGTGGCAAAACCTTGCAGGGTTGTGGCAAAGTTCTCCAAGAGGCTGTGTATGTTTTAAATCAGTGTCCACTTTATGATGCTTTCTCCTATAGTCAGAATTCATGGGTCCAGGAATCAATGGGTAGAAATGGGCATGGCACCACTCATTATTACACATAATATTCCACTCAAAAAAGTTCTGCTTGCTTTTCCTGCAGGCTTAAATAAGACTTGCTGGGCTACAAGTCTTATTTCCAAAATGAGGTCTGCTTCTACCAAGAGACACAACAATAACAATGAACTGGAAGTTGAGACTGCCACCTAGCCACTTTGGGCTTCTCATGCCTCTGAATCAACAGGCAAGTTTGGGAATTACCATACTTACTGGGGTGATTGATCATGACTATCAAAAGGATATAGGACTGTAAAAATGTTTGTGTTTATATGAAAGAATGTTTGTGTTTGTATGAAAGAATGTTTGTGTTTGTATATTGGTATGTTTAATGAATTGAAAAAAAAAGGATATAGGACTGCAACTACGTAATGGAAGTGAAGAAGAGTTTTTCTGGAATACAGGAAATACCCTAGGTCATCTCTTAGTACTACCAGGCCCTGTGATTAAAGTCAGGAAAAACCACAACAATCCAATCCAGGCCAGACTAACAATTGCCCAGAAACTTCAGGATTGAAGGTTTGTATCACACACCAGACAAGAACCATGGTCAGCTGAGGCACTTGCTCAGAGTAAAGGGAACATGAAATGGGTAGTGGAGGAAGCTAGTGATAAATACAAACTATGACTACATGATCAATTACAGAAATGAAGCCTGAAATGGTTATCAATATTTCTTCCTTGTTTTGTTATGAATATGTATGCATATACATATGTACAGAAAACAAATATCTTTGTTTTCTTCCCTATCTTATCCCATTATCACATGGCATATGTTGTATTAATATCGTGTCATAGTATTTAAGTTATGCGATATTAAGTTTAAGAGTGAATATTACCCAAAGACTTATACCATATTCTGGAGAGATTTAGTGTCCAGTTGTGTGGTAGTTAGATTCAGGTGTTAACTTGGCTAGGTGAAGGTGCCTAGTTCTATTTCTGTGGACATGAGCCAATGGCATGTGAACCTCATCTGTTGCTGATTACATCTGCAGTCAACTAGGAGGTGTGCCTGCTGCAATGAACGATGTTTGATTTAATTGGCTGGTGCTTAAATGAAAGCGCTCAACATAGTACAGCCAAAGCAGCTCAGCATTACCTCATCTCAGCACGTGCAGCTTAGCCCAGGCCTTTGGAGACGCAGAAAGGAATCACCCCGGGGAAAGTTTTTGGAACCCAGAGGCCTGGAGAGAAAGCTGGCAGAGATCACCTTGTGACTTCCCATGTAAGAAAGAACCTCAGTTGAAAGTTAGCTGCCTTTCCTCTGAAGAACTATACATTAACTAAATAAATCCCCTTTTATTGAAAGCCAATCTGAGTCTGGTGTGTTGCATTCTGGCAGCTAGCACACTAGAATAAGTTCTGTGCAAGATAGTTGAGTACTATTAGGTGAAAAATAAGTTTGTTATTATTTTTTATTTAGAGATTAAGTATGTTTTAAGGTGATATGAACGACTTCCAAGTTGACAAGGAGTGGACTGTGATGGTTAGGTTCATGTGTGAACTTGGCCAGGTGATGGGGCCCAGCTGCGCAGCAAAGCAAGCACTGACCTGTTACTGTAAGGATATTTTGTGGACTTAAATTACCAGTAAGTTGACTGTATCTATGGCTGATTACATCTACGGTCAACTGAAGAGAATGTTTTCAACAATGAGACACATCTCATCCAAGTAGTTTAAGGATTTAAAAGAAGAAGAAATTATTTCAGCAGTCAGAATAGAGAATTTCCATTTCTATTTCAGCCACCCAGCTTCTCCTGAAGGATTAATTGAAAACTTTTATAGGCGTTCTTATCTTGCAGTCTGCCCTAAGGAATTTGGACTTGTACATCCCCACAATGGCTTGAGACAATTTTTATGAACTCTCATAACATTTACAGATATCTCCTGTCAGTTTTGTTTCTCTAGAGAACCCTGACTAATACAGTGACTATTGGGAAATATCTTTCTCTGTTATGCAAAATACAGATGCCATAAAAGTGGTGAGAAAACTCACTGGAATACCTATATGCAAAAATATACCTGTAAGCAAAGTTAAAACTCACACACTTTCCTAACTATGTAGGGCTCCTACGATTGATAAGAAAAAGACAAACAGTAGGATAGAAAGGCAAAGGAAGGTCAGAGAAAGTGAAGTGCAAGTAGGTCTTAAAGACTTAAAAAGATTTACTCAGGCTGACTCATAAAAAGAAAGGAAATTAAAACTGCAGTAGGAGACAATTTTTCACTTTTCAAATTGGCAAAGATCAAGATATGTGATGATAGACTATGTTGACTAGAATGTAGGGAATCATTCTCTTACATGGTTATTGGGAGTCAGACATGGAGGAGAATTTGGCAATATCTACAAAATTTCAGACTTTCTCTGATCCTTCACTTCTAAGAATTTATCAAATAAATATGCTCATATATATTAAGTGATTTATATATAATCTTTTCCAGTAGGAGAAGGTTAGAAACAACCTAGGTATTCCATAAGGGAAATGTTTAAAAATTATGGATCACATTATCATCACATAGTTTATGCATGATTCACCACAATCAATTTTAGAACATCTTCATTATTCAAAAAAAACTTTGTGGAGTATCCACAAAATACAATACCATGTAGCTGTTAAAATTGAATGATGCATCTCCTTATATTTTCTGATGGAAGTATCTCTAAATAATTAAAAGAAATACAGCAAACTACAGAACAGCATACTTAAGAATGCTATAATCTTCATATTAAAAAAAAATAATATAGACTCTTCACTGGAAGAATACACAAGAAACTAGTAATAGTACTTTGCCTCCCCCAAAAAGGTACTGTGTTGCTGGACAACGGTATAAGAAGGGAGAATGCTTTAACAGTTTGCCTTTTTTGGTATCTTTAAATGTGTGTTGGTTTGAAAAGATGTATGTCCCCTAGAAAAGCCATGCTTTAATCAAAATCCCATTTCATAAAGGTAGAATAATCCCTTTTCAATACTGTATGTTTGAAACTGTAATCAGATCATCTCCCTGGAGATGTGATTTAATCAAGAGTGATTGTTAAACTGGATTAGGTGACGACATGTCTCTACCCATTTGGGTGGGTCTTGATAAGTTTCTGGAGTCCTATAAAAGAGGAAACATTTTGGAGAATGAAGGAGATTTGGAGAGAGCAGAGAATGCTGCAGCACCATGAAGCAAAGAGTCCACAGCCAGCGACCTTTGGAGATGAAAAAGGAAAACACCTCCTGGGGAGCTTCATGAAACAGGAAGCCAGGAGAGAAAGCTAGCAGATGACGCTGTGCTCGTCATGTGCCCTTCCAGCTGAGAGAGAAACTCTGACTGTGTTCACCATGTGCCTTCTCACTTGAAAGAGAAACCCTGAACTTCATCAGCCTTCTTGAACCAAGGTATCTTTCCCTGGATACTTTTGATTGGACATTTTTATTGACTTGTTCTAATTGGGACATTTTCTCAGCCTTAGAACTGTAAACTAGCAACTCATTAAATTCCCCCTTTTAAAAGCCACTCTGTTTCTGGTATATTGCATTCCGGCAGTTAGCAAACTAGAACAACATGTGAATGAATTACCTGATTAATGAATAAATAAAATTTAATTTAAAAATTAATAATTCTATGATACCTTATTGTTTTGTTTGTTGTTAATTTTTTAATTAATAAAAAAATAAAATAAAATAAAAAATTAATAATTCTAGAGATTTCCTGTCAACCAAGATGGTGTTGATGATCCAGGGTGTCTAAAACACCTTATGCAACACCCACATGGGATACCATCAAGGGTGCCAGTATACACATGATGGGAGTTCCAGAAGGAAGAAGGAGAGAAAGGGGCAGAAAAAACATTCAAAGAAATAATTTCAGAAAACTTAACAAATTTGATGAAAGACATGGATAAACATATTAAAGAATCCTATTGAAACTCAAACAGGATAAACTCTAAGAGAACTATACTCAGACACAAAGTCAAACCACTGAAAGCCAAGGAAAAGGAGAGAGTTCTGAATACAGCAAGAGAAAAGCAACGTGTTATGTCCAAAGGTATCCCAATAGGATTAAGTTCCAAATTCTCATCAGAAACCATAGAGAAAAAAAGGAATTAGAAAAAACATTTAAAATGCTCAGAGAAAACAACTGTAAATCAAGAATTTCATATCTGGCGAGACTTTTTTAAATGAAGGGGAGATTTAGGTCCAATATATCCTGAAACCCAGAGGGGCCAGCCTCTCCAGAATTTCGAAGAGTTCCATTCCCTATCCCACACTATCAAAACCACTTTCCAACATGAAAATGTTAGAATGGTTATAGCCCAAATACCCCTAAAGATTGGGAGAAATATCAAAGGAGAAGGAGGGGTTATAACAGAGAAGATAGGATTTAACAATGAGTATGACTGCTGAATCATTATAATAGAAAATAAAAGACTATTTCTTTTAGTCTCCAGTGTCTTGGAGAGGCTAGAAGGAAAAACATAAAATTGTGGATTTATAACCCATACCAAACTCTGAAATATGTTCTACAACTAATTGTTGTGGTGGCTTTGAAATTATTGCTTTTTTGTATGTATTGTATTTTTCACAATTAAAAACATTTTTAAAGTAATGACTAATCTAAGGTTTTGTATATATAATATATAAAGATATAATATACAAGTACAACAAAAAGGTGGGAGGAAGTAGGGGTATAGGAATAATGTACGCATATGCTATTGAATTTAAGCTAGTATCAAATTAAACATGATTGCTATAGATTTAGGATGTTAAATTTAATCTCCATGCTATCCACAAAGAAAATATACAAAAAATGTATACAGAAAGAAATGAAAAGGGACTCAAAATGGCACAACATAAAACATGAAATAAATATAAAAATAGAAACAAATATTTTTAAATTAATGGAACAATTGAGGAAAATAGTTAAAAGACTTAGAAGACCAAAGAGAAGAATGGCAGAACAAAGAACTCAAATGGATTTCTTAGAAAACTAGGAATAGAAAGAAACTTCCCTCACTACTTACTGGAGGACCTAGAGAAAGAAAAGCACACTAAATGTAAAGGGAGAAGTAGGGACATTATAAAGATTGGATCAGAGATGATCAAATAAAGAATAATTTAGAAAAAGGGCAGTTTATGTATAAATTACAGCGTTTCTATTTAAAGTTGATGGAAAATTTTTGGTAACAGATGATGATGATGGTAGCACAGCACTGTGAATGTAACTAACAGCACTGAATTATGTATTTGAATGTGGTTAAGAGGGAACATCTTACATTGTGTATATTTTACTAGAATAAAAAAATTAAAGACATAGGACTGTACAACAAAGTGAACTCTAATTGAAGCATGGACTACAGCTAATAGTATAGTTATAAAAATGCTCTGTAATCAATTGTAACAAATCTACCACACTAATGCAATGTGTTAATAATAGGGTATTGTATGGGAATGCTGTAGATCATACATAACTTTTCTGTCAATTTACAACATCTCTAACAAAAAGTAAAAATATTTTATATAGAGAAAATAAATGAAACCAAAAGTTGGTTCTTTAAAAAGATTAGTAAAACTGAAAAAAAATTTAACTAGACTGACGAGAGAGAGAGAGAGAGAGAGAGAGACAGAGAAAGAGAGAGACAGAGAGAGAAGAGACAAATAATTAAAATAAGAAATGAGAGGGTTCAACTTCCCCAAGTTGAATCCTTGATATTCTCACAAGCAGTGTGGACAACCAAAGCTATAGGCTGAGCCCCCAGTCTTGGGGTTTGTTCATATGAAACTTAACCCCACAAAGGATAGGTCAAGTCTACTTAAAATTTAGGCCTAAGAGTCACCCCCAAGAGAGCCTCTTTTGTTGCTCAGATGTGGCCTCTCTCTCCAGCCAACACGATGAGCAGTCTCCCCACCCTCCCCCTCTCTGTGTGGGACATGACTCCCAGGGGTGTGGACCTTCCTGGCAAAGTGGGATAGAAATCCTAGAATGAGCTGGGACTAAGCACCAAGGGACTGAGAAAGCCTTCTCGACCAAAAGGGGGAAAAATGAAATGAGACAAAAGAAAGTGTCAGTGGCTGAGAGATTCCAAACAGAGTCGAGAGGTTATCCTGGAGATTATTCTTACACATTAAATAGATATCACCTGTTTAGTTAAGGTTTAATGGAGAGGCTGGAGGGAACTGCCTGAAAATGTGGAGCTGTGCACCGGTGGCCATGTTTCTTGAAGATAATTGTATGATGATATGGCTGTCGCAGTGTGACTGTGTGGTTGTGAGAGCCTTGTGTCTGATGCTCCTTTTGTCTACCTTATCGATGGACAAGTAAAACATATGGATTAAAATAAATAAGTAATAGGGGGGGAAACATTACAATAAATTTAGTAGACTGAAATGCTGGTGATCGGTGAAGGGGAGGAGTAAGGGGTACGGTATGTATGAAATTTTTTCTGTTTTCTTTTTATTGCTTTTTCTGAATTAATGTAGATGTTCTAAGAAATGATCATGATGATGAATATACAACTATGTGATGATGATGTGTGTTATTGATTATATAACAAGAACAGAATGATCATACAATAAGAATGTTTGTGTTTGTATGTGGTTATGTATCATAAATAAAAAATAAACAAGTTTAAAAAAAGAAAGGGAGGGATAAGGGGTATGGTATGCATGAATTTTTTTCTGTTGTCTTTTCATTTCTTTTTCTGAATTGATGCAAATGTTCTAAGAAATGATCATGATGATGAATATGCAACTATGTGATGAAATCTGAATTACTGATTATATATGTAGAATGGAACAATCATTTGTTAAGAATGTTTGAGTTTGTCATATTTTTTAAAAATTTAAAAATTGATAAGTAAATAAATAAAAATATGCCCACTGTCACCACTATTTTTCAACATTGTACTAGAAGTACTAGTCATAGCAAGAAGTAGAAATAAAAGCATCATCATTAGAAAAAAAGACGTTAAACTTACCCTATCTACAGATGATATGATATTCTCTACAGGAAATTCTGAAAAACCCACCACAAAGCTACTAGAGGTAATGAATTCAGCACAGTGGTGAAGTAAAAGATCAATATGTAAAAATCAATAGTGTTTCTTTAATAATCAACAGTCTGAATGGGAAATCCAGAAAAAAATTCCACTTAAAATAGCAACTAAATGAATCATATCTAGGAATAAATTTAATCATATATGTAAAGGACTTACAAATGGAAAACTACAAAACATTGCTAAAAGAAATTAATGAAACAACATTTCATGTTCATGGACTGGAACAACAAATATTGTTAAGAGGTCAACTCTACCTAAAACAATCTATGGACTCAATGCAACCCCAATCAGCTTTCTTTCCTTTTTTTTTTTTTTGGCAGTATTGGAAAAGTCAATCATCAAACTATATGGAAGGGTAAGGAACTCTGATTAGCCAAAAACATCTTGAGATGAATAACAAGTTTTGGAGGACTCATTCACCAGTTTTTAAACTTAATATAAAGTTACTATAATCAAAATGGTATTGTAATGGCATACGGACAGGCATATGGACCAATGGAATTGATTTGATAGTTCAGGAATAAACCCTTATATCTATCTATGGCCAAGTGATTTTTGAGAAGGGGACTAATTCCATTCAACAGGTAAAGAACAGTGTGTTTAATAGATGATGCTGGGAAACTGGATGCTCATATGCAAAAGAATGAAAGTAGAACTCTACCTCACACCATGTACAAAAATTACCTCAAAATGGATCAAAGACCTAAATATAAGAAGCAAATCTATAAAACTCCTAGAAGAAAACATAGGTAAGCATCTTCAGGACATTGTGGTAGACAAAAGTTTCTTAGAGTTTACACCAAAGGCATGAGGAACAAACTAAAAGAATAGATAAACTGGACCTCATGAAAATTAAAAATTTTTGTACATCAAATGACTTCATAAAACTTAAAACATAACCTACTGGATGGGAGAAAATATTTGTAAATTATATATCTGATAAGGGTTTAATATCCAGAATATATAAAGAAATCCTGCAACTCAAGAACAAAAAGGCAAACAATCCAATTAAAATGAGTAAAATACTTGAATAAGCATTTCTCCAAAAAAATATGCAATGCAGATAGCCAAAAAGCACATGAAAAACTGTTCAAAATCATTTGCCATCAGGGAAATGCAAATAAAAATCACAAAGAGATACTATTTCACACCCACTAAAATGGCTTCTTTTTTTTTTTTTTTTTTAAGGAAAATAACAAGCATTGGAGAGGATTTGGAGAAATAAGAACTCTTGTTCATTGTTGGTAGGAATATAAAATGATACAGCTACTGGGGAAAACAGTTTGGTGGTTCCTCAGATAGTTAAATACTGTATAGAATTGCCACTTGACTTGGCAATTGCACTTGTAAGTATATACTCAAACGAATTGAAAGCATGGAGTCAAACAGATATTTGCATACTGATGTCCACAGAGGCGTTATTTACAGTTGCCAAAAGATGGAAGCAACCAAAGAATGGATTTTTAAAAAGTGGTATATATACATATAGATATATAGATATACACTATGTAATATTATTCAGCCTTAAAAAGGAAAGAGAAAAAAATGGAAAGAAATCTGATGCATTCAATAACATGGATGAACCTTGACAACATCATGTTGAGTGAAATAAACCAGGCACAAAAGGACAAATACTTTATGATCTCACTGTTACGAAATAATTAGAAAAAAGCAAACTCATAGAAACCCTGCACTACCCTGGCTTGTGGTTATGTTAAGGGAACACAACGGTTCAACCGCCATAGCAGTAACTGAGGGAAGGGCACTTCTTGTTGTCAACGCCTGCTAAGCATCCACCCCATCTTTCTCTCATTTCCTCTTGCCTTAATATGAAAAACATATTCCACTAGATCAAAGCTAGTTTTAAAAAGACGTCAATGAATTTCCTTTCAACATCACAGAGGCCGAACAACCAATGATTTAAGTAGTGAATCGGTATCACCAAGTACAGAGGAGGATGCATAAAAAACTCAATGACTACATTTTTTTTCCAACTAGCAATATTTAACATGACTTAAGAAAACTTTTCTGATTATTGAAACTTTAATATGAGAAAATGCTTGGCATATGTTTATCTGCTTTCCTGTAACAGTTATCTTTGCTAATCAAAATGTAGTAAGTAGCTCATTATACAAATCACACACATATATACAAAGGGTTTTTAATTATACAGTACAGTGTGAGATTTCTTCTAGGCTTACCAAATGGCAACAAGGTGAAATAAACTTTAAGAATGAACAAAACTCGGCACTTCAATTCTAAAACCAGTTTTGGCTTTTTTTTTTTTTAAGTTAAAGAGATATATTCTAGAGGTAAATTTCTAAAACTAGAAATTATTATTTACCTAAATGACAGGGGTTAAATCACAATGAATGAATATCATAATTTAGATCTATTGGTTATTTTATGTCTATCCCTTCGTGCTAATAGTCTAATATTACCCATACACTATAACTTTCTTAGGAACCAAAAATTGTTTTATCTTATAAACAGCACCTTTTTTTTTTTTGGAAATTCTAAAGGTTAAATTATAAACAAGTAATTTAATAAAAATAGGAATGGGTACTATTCATCTTATGGTCACTTCATGATTTCAGATAACACTCCAGGACAATTTTTCATAAACTACTCTAGAGAAAGAAAGACAAAGAGACACCACGAGATTGAGACTGAGCATGAGCTTAAGCTTTAAGCAAAAATGCCAAATATTCCAAAATTTTTCTTCTATGTCAGAGGTAGACATTTATGAAGTATGTTTGTCTGGGTTGAAAAGCCTGGCCTTTTAACTAACATTCTGGCTTCCTAAGACCAAAACAGGTTTTAGCTACAGCAATTATCTTTCAATATTTAGTTTTGTTCCTTCTCCCACGTTTCTGACAATAATTTATTATAAATTCAAGTTGCATCAGCAGCATCTGTGAAACAATTACTGCATCCAGGACTGACTCTGCAGTCTAATCCATCATAATTATGACAGGCCTCTTTGAAGATGCTATGATGCATGACTTAAAAATAGCACATTAGTGTGCAAATGGATCAGCATCTCATTTCACCAATATGCATTTAGGGTTGCAATTTAGCTCAACATAATTTCACTCTTTTTGAATCACTTAAGAATGGTAGCTGAATCTCTCAGTACATAAAGCTATACATGATGCTCAAAATTTGTGAAGAAGGCTTTTTATTTTTGCTTTTGTTTATCTTTTGCTTAATTGATTTTGTGGTTGGTTTGCATTTAAGTGTTCTAAGTGAAAAAAAAAATACACATTTAAATCTCAGAAGAGCTTTTTCCATGGGGATAAAAGAGTCAATTTATAGATCTGTATAGGTGCCATAATAGTAAAGCAGTAAATATTTTTTTCCATAAAATATCTTTGATTTCATGTTTTAAAAGTCTATAAAAATGCCATCATCAGATGTGTCCTGTTAATAAATATATTAAATTACTGGGGGTAAATATCTAAGACTGGTTACTTGCAGGGACTATATCTACTAAAGTTAATGTGCTTCGACATTAACCTTAGGAGATCAGTGTATATGCCTGACACCTCCACTGACAGACTTTGCTTCATCATTAATTCAGGGTGTTAGAAATTAATCAGTTTTCAATATGGAAAAGGTTGAGTGAGGCCATATTTGAATACACCTCCCTGGGTAGATGATACTACTTCCTGAAACTATTTTAGGTTCCTTCTACCAAAATGGGATATAATTTGTGTCAAGATGTGTGCAGGTGATTGGACCTCATTACTATCTATTGACTATCCCCATGGATAGTGCTATAAAATCCTGACCAAAATTTTGATCTGAATCCCTATCATTACATCTGTCAAATTCCCTCCATTTAACTCCCTGGGGTGTAAATCTCCCTGGCAACATGGGACATGACTTCCAGGGATGAGCCTGGCCTTGGCATTGTGGGACTGAGAATGTTTCCTTGATCAAAAACGAGATGAGAAATGAAACAAAATAAAGTTTCAGTGGCTGAGATGTCAAATCGAGTCGAGAGGTCATTCTGGTGGCAATTCTTATGCATGTTTCAGCCAGATATTGCAAATAGCCACAATACGCCAAGCCCCAACCAACAGTATTCCTGAAAACTCTAAAGAATACTCCCTGGGCTCTATTTAGGACTTCATAAAAGTTTTACCTAGTAAGTCTATTTTTCAGAAACTTAAGGCCTTGAGATTCTTGCTATGCCAGATAAGCCTTGAAATCCAGAGGTCTCTCCAAGAACATAACCTGGTTCATTCCTCTACCCCATATGAATGACACCCCTTTCCAGCATGAAAAAGTTAAAATGGTCATTGCTCAGATATCCCTGCAGATTGAGAGAAAGATCAAATGAGAGGGAGGATGTGTAACTGAGAAATTAGGATTTAGTAAATGATTATGACTACTGAATCACTATATGGATTTTCTTTTTAGTTTCCAATGATTTATAATAGCCAGAAGGAAATACTTGAAATTGCTGAACTGTAATCCAGTAACCTTGATCTTTGTTAATGAATATATAACTACAGTGACTGTGTGATTGTAAAAACTTTGTGATGATCACTTCCTTTATCCAGGGTATGGGTAGATGAATAATAAAATAAAGACATACATGAAAAAAAATAGGTCAGGAATATGGGGAAAAAATACCCTATGTAAACTATGGACAATAATTATAGCACTACTTTAATAATCTTTCATCAATTGTAATAAATGTTAACTACTGTTAAAAAATAGTAAACTTCCCTTAAAAAGTGTTATCATCAACTACAACAAATTTTCCACACCAATACAAGTGTTGGTCATGGGGTGCTATGTAGGAATCCTACATTTTATTTTATGCACGATTTTTCTGTAAACCCATATCTGCTCTAATAAAAAATTTTTAAAAAATTCCCTCCATTTAGTTTGCTACCTTAAACTACTATGAAACACCGATGTGGTTGCTAAATCTAACCTGGTAGTAGATGGAGAGTTTATTTTTTATAGAATATTACTTATAAAATTTTAAAAAAGTTCATGAACTTAATATTAAGACTGAAATTTTAAAAAGATGAGTCAAGCAATCCAGAACTCATTATCAACAGTAAAATTAATGGACCTAAGCTACATGTAGATCACATGTTAAACTTGGAATCTGTTGCTTATAGGAATTAAATTTGATGACTAGGAGCTGAATTAATATTTTTATGGCAAAACTGATTTTCATATTTCTCATCTTGTAAGAACACTGAACTTTTCTTAACATTAGGGAACCTGAGAAAATGTACTTCATGTCTCTTGAAAATGGGCCAGTGACCACATAAGCAAGTCGAAGACCTCAGAGGAAGTTCTGCATTTCTGGAAGTGCATTAATTAAACAAGTAGCTGCACACACATGACAAGCATGTGCATTACTTCTATGGTACACGTTTAGAGGGGAAGCCCTGTCAGGTTTATCACAATCCTCAGTAGGGAGTATTTAATCCCCATGTAAAATGTGTTTCTTATCTCAAAGAACAGCATAGACAAAATTTAATAACTTATAGATTATCTGAGGAATGAGAATTCAGAAGGAATGTCACTGAGGATTAGAGACAGAAGAGGCCTAGGGACAAGAGTCTAAGTTTAAGATCTAGTGACACCTGACAGTTTAGACGTAAATCTGCTCACAGTCTACAGCCCAAGGCAACCAACCAGTTTCCCAATTGGTTAGAAGGTCATGATCTTTTGCCAGTTCTCAATTATCTACATATCTATTAATCTTGGAGTTGTTTCTTGAATTTGGGTTTATCCCTGAACTCTCTCCAACTCTCACCAAATGAATATGTGCTGAGGGAAAAGATCATCAAATATTCTTCAGGAATGTAAATTGTCACAAGCATTCTTCATTTCTTATAAATTATTAAAATAACTTAGATTTTTAATCTCAGTCCATTTCCATCATTAGAATGGATAATTGTGACCGGGGTGTCTTTACCAGGGGTATCTTTAGCCAATGCTTGAAAACTGTTTTTAAGAAACTGTAATTAGCAGCGCTGAATTATGTGAATGTGGTTGAAGGGGGATGTTTTGGGTCCTATGTGTAACTAAAATGAAAGAAGATAGAATACTGGGTCTGTATAACACAGTGAACCTTGTTGTGGATGATAAACTAGGGTTAACAGTACAATTATAAGAATGTTCTTTCGTGAATTGTAACAAATGTACAACACTAATACAAGGTATTAATACTAGGGTGGTATATGGGAAAAAATACACCTATTGTAAACTATGGACTAAAATTAATAGTAGTATTTTAATATTCTTTTATCAATTATAACAAAAGTACCACAGTAATACAAAGTGCCAACCATAGGGGTATATGGGAACGGTGTATTTTTTACATGATTTTTCTGTAAACTCAACTTCTTTAATTAAAAAATACGAATGTTTTATGGTCTGATTTTCATAATGTTAATTTTTTTCTCTTGTTTTCCCTTTAATTAAAAAAATCATGGAAATCCATTGTTAGCTGATTATTCCCTCTCTGAGGTATTTGTAATTACAAAGAGCTAAAAACAATGTGATCCTTCAATAAAAAAAAGGCTCCCCCTGCAAAAAAAAAAATGTATTGAGAAACTTAGAAGTTGTTTGGGCTCAATCTATCTCACTGATATCCTGTCTAAGAATCTTTCCAGTAGGCAAGTGGACTCCAGCAAAAGAGGCATTAGGGTGGATGTCCTGAGGGTAAAGTTGAAGTGGGCACAGTGATAGAAAGGAAGGAGAGTAGAGAGAGCTCATCTATCAGGGACCTGTGGCAGTAAAAGTCCCTTCTGAAGGACGTGCCATGTGTGCGAGGAGAGTCCGTATTTGGACACCTGCCCCATAAAGGGCACCCAATAGCTAGTCAATGCCAGCAACATAAATAGCAACATCCAAAGGCCAGCAGGCTTGCTTAGGCAAATAAGTGGCCCTCAGCCCTTTTCATCCTTCCAAAGCTATGCCAATGCCTTAGGGGCTGGTGCTTGGAAAGAGAGGGAGAAGATAGAAGAAGTATTTTGAGTGAGAATTCTCCACTTTCAACTACAGATTTAAGACTGGGGTTAAGGAGAAAAGCTTTGAATCAAACTTGAGTTGAGAGTTCTAAAATGAGTAGGACTGGAGCGTAAATACTGAAATGAAATTGCTCTAATAAAAAAATGCTGTAAAAACTATGGAATCTGGTCAAGAAAACACCTTAGGGAGAAAGGAGTGTGGGGTGGGGGGTGTGGGGACTACATAGTATACTTGAAAGGCAATTATAGGAAAAATAATACTTTCATTTTCATACCTTAAGTTATGATTTTGTCAATAAAACTGTGACATGTTTGTTTCTAGTAATATATAAGAACTTTATGCAATTTCTAGCAGTGTTCACGATTATTCAATCTTTTTATATAATGAGAGTGTTAGAGTCATAAAAATTGTCAATATATTTATTCATTTAACAAATATTTATTGAAGTAAATATTTGTGTCAGGCCTTGTTGTAGCCACTAGCAATCCACCATGGACTAAACAAACATACATTCCTTCCCTCTTGGACCTTAAATTCTAGTGGAGGGAGAAACAATAAAGAATAAGCAAATAAAGAAGTAATCTATGTGGTATGGTAAGAAGATGTTGAGTGCTAAGGGAAAAAAAGAAAGAAAGAATAGGGCAGGGTATAGGGGGATAAAGAGTACCAGACAGGGAGTGAAATTTAAAATTAAATACTCTAGTCAGGCTGAGTCTTATTGAGACAGTGAGATGTGAACAAAGATGGAGCTAAATTATATCATACACACCTAACTCATCAAGATCACTTTAATATATGTTAATTCTCTATTGTTGTATACATTGTTCCCTGTTTTCAGCCCTAAAATCAAGAATGGAAAAGAAACACAACTATTAAGATGTAGGAAATAACCATATTAGAGTAAATTAAATTGTCATATTCCCAGGAGACTCTAAAATCTTAATGTGAAACAAACAATGAACCTAAACATCTAAAACTCCATCCTATGTATCTTTGCAACAGAACCTTTTGGCTATTATGCATTGTATTGTATTCATGAAATCTGCTCCTTCTCAAAGGTGTTTTTGTTCCTTACCTTTGAAAGAAAAGGCATGACATCTGTGTTTCTGAATTTTGTACAAATGTAAAACAGTTCTGTGTTGGTCTGAAACTGCTGTGTACCTCAGAAAAGCCATGCTCTTTAATCCTCATTCAATATGGTTGAGCGGGATGTTTCTGATTAAGTTGTTTCCATGGAGATGTGACCCACCCAACTGTGGGTAGGACCTTTTGATTAGGTGGTTTCCATGGAGATGCATCTCCAGTCATTCAAGGTAGTTACTTACTGGAATCCTTTAAGAGGGAACCATTTTGGAAAAAGCTTCAGAGTCCAGGCAGCCAGAGACCTTAGGAGACGCAGAAGGAAAACACTCCTAGGGAATCCTTTGAAACAAGAAGCCTGGAGCGAAAGCTAGCAGACATCACCAAGTGCCTTCTCAGTTGACAGAGATGTTCCAGACCCATTGGCCTTTCTTGAATCAAGGTATCTTTTTTGGGATGTCTTAGTTTGGAAATTTTAATGGCCTTAGAATTGTAAACTAGCAACCTATTTAATTCCCTTTTTAAAAGCCACTGCATTTCTGATATAGTACATTCTGGCAGCTTTAGCAAAGGAAAACAAGATTCATCTGCATACTGATCTAGTCCTAATCTGTTAACAGCTACCGTGAAAACCTAGTCATTTTTTTTCCTCCTTGTTTTAGAACAATAAGTAACTATCTTGTGTTGGTTAACTTGTAGGGTGTTATGAAGTTACTCTTGAAGGTAAGATGAATATTCTACTTAAGGTTTAATAGTGGAGATGCTATCAAACTAACTTTCTATCAATGGGCTTATCAGTTTAAAATACTTCATTTCATAATATTAAAATAATTTTAGTCCACCCAGAAGGAAAAAAAAATATGGGAAATTCTCTGATGGGTAAAGTATTATGAAAACGAAAAACATCAACTATGTAGATGCTTAAAAAAAAAACCATCATATAACCAAGGAAACATCAGAAACATGTCCTCATATGTTATGAAGATTATTGCCATCTTCGACCATCTGCATTTTGTTAAAAGATGATAAAAATTTTAGATCACCCAAACTATAGTACACATTTTAGATGGTATAAAAATTGATACAGAAAGACTATGACAATTGGCTTATTTGTTTTTCCTAAAAAAGATTTCTACTTTCAGAAACACAATCTATTGAATCCAGAAGTAGTGGAATATATGGCCTCTATCTTTAAGGATCTTAATATATAATTGGGAAGACAAGATATTTACATATGAGAACCACTAATCAGAAAAAGAAAGCTGGGATATAGTTCTGAAGTCACAATCTCCCTGCATTTTAATTTTTAAAAACTCTAGAATATATATGCAGAATCAGTCTAAGATCTTTTTGAGTTCTAAAATGCCACAATTCTCTGAAACTAGTAATGGTAAATATCAACTAAGGTCTCATTGAAATAAGCCACCAGAAATACTAATTTATGTCTGGGAGATATGATTTTCACCTTTTTTTTTTTTTTGCATGGGCAGGCACTGGTAATCAACATGGGTCTCCAGCATAGCAGGCAAGAACTCTGCCTGCTGAGCCATCATGGCCCGCCCCTCATTTTTCATGTAAGTAAAAAAGTCTGAGAGAGTAAAGTGTGTTGCCATAGCTAATAATGAGGCAGAGGTATATTTGTAATACAGGTCTATCCAATTCCTAAGCCAAAATTTCAAAACACTACAGTATAAAAGTATTGTATAAGTTCACATTTATCAATGTGAGAAAAAAACACGAACAGATTGGGGTCAGTTTAGAGCCCAGAAAAAACATCAGAGAAGCCAATCAGACACTCCTTAGTCATACTCTCCTTGGAAAAGAAACTCTGGATTGGCCAACATAAACAGTCACTAAACAAGCATATTCTCATACAGGCAAGGATGATTAAGAAGCTTTCTTCATAGAGGTCTAAACAAAATATTGTCTTAAAATTCTCTACCTCCAAAAAATGTTTGATACCCTTAATGAAAATCACTTGAACAATGGATATAAATGATAATTTTATCATTGGAATGGTGAATTTCTTTTTTTTAATCGGTAATGTATACTTCTGTTTAATCATTAATCTCATGAGCTTGATTGAAATTAATCACTTTTCCTGAATCCAATTAACTCTGAAGGCAACGATCATATTCGATTGCTAGACTTTTCATGTTAAGGATCTGAGTCCATCTTCAGGAGCCAAGGACATATTCACGTATAAGACCAGCTTTATTTCAAACTAAACTTGTACAAATGGGACTATCTTCCCATCTTCTTATTTCTTTCAGTGACATTACTGTTGTAATTATTCAAACTCCTTGAAGGACACATCTCTTGCCTTTAGCCCAAACTCCCTCTGTCCTGGTGAAAATATTCAGAAGTGCTTACAAAATATCCAATCTAAATAAGAGTTTTGAAACAGTAACTCATACTCTGTAATTAAATAGTAACTTTCATCTTTCTTGAGAGTCTTAAGAGTAGCTGTCATGTAGTTAACCCCAGAGAGGTTTTCAACACAAATGAATTTTAATTTTAGAGACAAAAAAGAACTGTTTTAAGATTAAATCCGATCTTTACCTTCTCACTTGCTCCTTAAGAAACTGCCCCTAACTCTCCAATCCCAGCTTACAATAAAAAAATTATGAGAGTGTGGTTTGATATTAGATAAGTTTTTATATAAATACAAATAACAGAAATAAAATCAGATCAGAGTTAAGAAAATGCAGCAATATGAACAACGCAATTAACAATTAAGGGCACTATTGAAAAATAGGAAGAGAAAACAGCTTTTATAATTATTTTCTACATATTACTCTTTACGTTAGAGCAGAAGAAAAGAGAAATGATTTCGTATGTTCACATATTAAAGAGAAATAATTCTATCAAATATTTTGATAGAAGTGAATGAGCTTTTAATAACATGGCCACAAAATCCCTTTTCTTGTAAATCCTTCCTTATATGCCAGGGATTACATGGGAGTCTTCAGTTTCAGTATTAAATACAATATATAAAAAAATTCTAAAACATAATTTTAAATATGACTTGAGAACAAACTGAAAAATTCAGATTCCCAGCAGAAAACTGTATTTACGTCCAATTCTGTTTAACCCTGCACTTTGACCAAATACAGAGAAAATTAAAATTTTCAGTATGAGCTAAATAAACCATTAAATGTTATACCTTTGAAGCAAAGAGAACAGTCTGGCCATATTATTTGATCTAGGTAGTTGCTTCCTTTAAATAGTACAGTATTGACACATATTTTCATTGGACATAAAGGGAAGGATGAGAAGAAAAAAGCATGAAAATAAAGGACTGTAAACTACCCAAATCTAAGTATTCAGAAAAAACAAACAAAATACTATGCTATACTATCTCCAACAAAAATAGTATTTGAATATAAAATGAGACAACTACTGCAAAATACTTTCCATGTAATCATAGCATTATTTAAGGGACATCAAGTCTTCACATCACACTGAATGATGCATTTGCAGTTGACTCAGTCAGCAGTTTGCCCAACACATAAAGCTACACATATGTCATCATGACTATAACCAAATGTACTAAAAGATGAATTAGCTTTTTATTTGAAAATAGCTTCAAATTAATACATGGATGAATGATCCAAGTTTAGGTCACTTTTCAAAGAACCAGAGGCAAAACTACTAGAAAATATTATATAAATTTTCTCCCTTAAGTGGTGGCAATTCATTACTTCTACACTCCAATTACATTTGAATATAGTATGTACAATGTAAATCTAAAGTAATGCACACATAAAATATGACCATCTCTATAAAAGTTGTAGATTCCTTTTGTCCCCCTTCAATCTTTTAAATCTTTCAGTGTGTATAAGAACTCTGATTTTAACTGCCATTTTATAAATATGGCCGCACAAAATAAGCCCATTAATTAAAATAAGTGCTGAATTAGGATAAAGATAAAGAATTTCAGAGACTCTTTTCCCTTCAACCCTCAATCCACTTGCTGGAAAGAATTACAATAAAATAAACACACTTTAAATAAACAGTCATCTTGCTTTTGTTTTGGGCCCTAAAAATATTAATTTCTACTCCACCTGTCCCCTTTTCTTCTAACCAACTCCAAATCCACTAGCTCTAATATTTACAGTGTGGAAATGTTTTATACTATCTTTTAAACCCATAGTCAGTAATAAAGATCATAAAATACTCTGAAGCTAAATTTATTTTATCTGAGGGCATTAACGTCACAGTTAACTACAATGTAGGGAGAACAAAAGATAGAAAGAAATGCTGGTTAGACTCCTAATGAGAAGTTACTTCAGTCATACATGGAGAAAAAGAACACTGAATTGTCAGACATTTCTATTCAAAGGTATTGATTTATAGTTAAAATGTTACTCAGGCCAACCATTTATGGTATTGCATAAAAATTCAACACTGCACTACTGAAAGAGGTTATGGGTTAGAATTCCAGAATTGAGTTGGCATTCTGGTCCTCTTTCAGTTTAGGACAATGTAAAGCAAACTCCAATGTTTAAATGCTCTCTTCGTGGGCAGATACAAAATGAAGGACAGTGAAATCAGTGGAGTCAAGAAAAAAAAAAAAAAGAAAGCTGTCTGATCTCATCTTAACTGCAGTTAATGCTTTGAGATGATGCTTAAAACAGCAAGATTGAAGCAATGCTGGGAAAGAGTTGTATTCTTTTCTGTTTCTTCATTCAAAATACTTCTGAAACAAAATTCTTCCTTAGAGCCCACGATGGCATTTCCAAATTTGGAGACTGCTACACAGCTACCAATCTTATAAACATTTAAAGTACCTCCTAAATAAGCTTTAAATAATTAAAATTACATGTTGAATAAGAAATACAGGCTTTTCAATAATACATACAAGTCAGATATCACAAAGTCTGAAAATCTCTTTAATTTTCTAGAATGCGTATTTCATGATAGCCTGGCAAGTTCTCATAAGATGTTACTACAGGGAAACGTAATGCATCATTTTCAAATTAAATGCTACTCAGTTGAAGAAAATTACATTTCTTAAAAAAGGTCCCATGAGACATTTCAGTAAAAGTGAGCCCAGGTGGGTATGGTGGCTCTCAGTGGCAGAGTTCTCACCTGCCATGCTGGACACCCGGGTTTAATTCCCGGTGACTGCCCATGCAAAAAAAAAAAAAACAAGTGCGCCCGATATCCTTTATCATGACACATGGCAAACTTTTTTACCCATTTTAAAATCTGTAGTTCAACTCATGATTTATTGGGCCTTCTCTGAGAGCACAGTAATGTACTAAGGAACACAATGATGGTATGCTCAGGGGTTAATACCTAATTTAAGTGTAGAATATGGAATTAAAATTGCCATCAGACTCATATAAACATGGAATTATGGGGACCTACAGTGGCTTATCAATGTAGGGATGATTTTGGAAATGGGTCAAACTTTTAGAGTATCTTCAATGGCAGTGAAAGAAGGGTATTCTAGATGAAGAGAAATGCCTGGTAAAATTCATAGATTTAAAACACAGAACATGATCTAAAAATAGCATCTGGTCAAGCATATATTCATCCTAGATTCAATCTCAGAATAAGAGGTGTAAAGATGTGGCAAAAGTTAGGGTGTCATTTTGAGTAAGGTTATTCATGATTGCCACTACAAGCTTTGATGCATACTTCTGTTTCAACTTAACTTGATTACTTGATTACAACTGGCTAAGAAACTATAAACAATAATTAGGTATGCTTCAACTAAGTTTTACCTTTTTTTTTCAATTTTTAAACATTTAGTTTTCAATAGTTTCAAACTTATAGGAGAGTTGCAAAAATCAGAGCATTCCAAAATATCCCTATGCCCATATACTCAGATCCACCAATTTTAACATCTTACCACCTTTGCCATATCATTCTACCTACCTATCTCTGAACATTTGACAGTAGGATGCACAGCTCATAATCCCTGAACACATAATACCACCACATAAATTTCCTAAGACCAATGATACTCACTTACATAACCACCTTAAGTGCAGCTATCATGTTTAAGGAATTAAAACATTGATATAAACTTTATATTCTGTATGCCAATTTTTTCCTTATATCCCAATAATGCCCTTTTGAGCTTTTTTTCCTCCATTCTCAGATTCCATCTAGGACCAGGTATTGCATTTAATTGTTATTATCTCCAATTTTCATTTTATAAATTGTAGAAACATGTATATAACAGAAATCTTTCCACCCCAGCCCCTCCAAGCATACCATTTGGTGGGGATAATTCCATCCACAATATTGCACATCCTTACCATCTGTGTTGGTTTGAAAGGATGTATGTCCCCTAGAAAAGCCATGTTTTAAGCAAAATCCCATTTCATAAAGGTAGAATAATCCCATTCAATACTGTATGTTTGAAACTAATCACATCATCTTCCTGGAGATGTGATTTAATCAAGAGTGATTGTTAAACTGGATTAGGTGATGACATGTCTCCACCCATTTGGGTGGGTCTTGATAAGTTTCTAGAGTCCTATAAAAGAGAAGACATTCTGGAGAAAGAGAGGGATTCAGAGAGAGCAGAGAAGAACGACGTAGCCACAAGAAACAGAGAGTCCACTAACCAGTGATCTTTGGATATGAAGAAGGAAAATGCCTCCAGAGGAGCTTCATGAAACAGGAAGCCAGGAGAGAAAGCTAGCAGATGATGCTGTGCTTGCCACATGTCCTTTCAGCTGAGAGAGAGAGAGAGAGAGAAGCCCTGACTGTGTTCGCCATGTGCCTTCTCACTTGAGAGAGAAACCCTGAACTTCATCGGCCTTCTTGAACCAAGGTATCTTCCCATGGATGCTTTTGACTGGACGTTTCTATAGACTTGTTTTAATTGGGACATTATCTCAACCTTAGAACTGTAAACTAGCAACTTATTAAATCCCCCCTTTTTAAAAGCCATTCCGTTTCTGGTATATTGCATTCCAGCAGCTAGCAAACTAGAACATCACTATCCATTACTAGAACTTTCACTTCACCCCAAAGAGAAATCCTATTCACATTTCACATTAATTCCCCATTCCCCCTTCCCTCCATGCCTGTAACACGCATTCTACTTTCTGTCTCTATGAGTTTACATATTCTCTGATATTTTCTTTGGCGTTACTATGAGGCTTAAATTTAACATCCTCCATATATAAAAATATCATTTGGCTTAATATCAACTTAAATAGCATACATAAACTATGATCTTAAACCCCTCCATGCCCCCACCTCTATATTGCTCTTGTCACAAACTCATCATGAGTCCCAAACCAATGACTTATTGTATATTACTCATTTGCCTTTTAGCTCCTCTAAGAAGTAAAAAGTAGAGTGTAATACAAAAATACAACAGTACTGGCATTTCTGTTTACTCATGTTGTTACCCTTACTGGATATCTTTATCTCATGCAGCTTTGATCTTTTATCTATTCTCTTTTCCTTTCAACTTGTAGATATTCCTTTAACAATGCTTGTAGGGCTGCTCTAGGGGGGATAAACTTCCTCAGCTTTTGTTTATCTTGTAGTCTCTCAATCTCTCCCTCATTTCTGAAAAACAATTTCACCAGATATAGAGTTCTTGGTTAACAAATTTGCTTTTAGCATGTTAAATATCATCCCATTGCCTTCTTGCCACTGTGTTTCTGATGCAAAATGGCACTTAATTATGCAGCTTTAAGACAGAATAAACTTATGAAGTATGTAACAACATGGATGGACCTTGAGAACATTATGCTGAGTGAGATCAGCCAAAACTAAAGGAAAATACTGTATGGTCTCACTGATAT